>APFE030155076.1:28407-56014 GCA_000404065.3 Pinus taeda | reverse complement strand
ATGTTATGCTTCTTCATTGCTGCTTCCAAGGCTTCCATCTTCTTAAAGCATTTGGATTCTAAGTGGCCATCTCAATTACAAAAGTGGCAATGTCTAGCGGTCTTCTTCCCTTTGTTTTTATTTGCCTTATCATTCTGGTGAAATGATTTTTCATTTTGAGGCTGAAATTGCTTAGGACCCTTGTTTGGTTTAGAACCATTCCTTTTATGATACGACTTCTTAGGATTCTTTGAATTTGGTTGCTGCTGGGTGGTTAACGCTTTCTTAGAAGAGTTTCCAAGATTAAGAAGACCAAGGTGTAAGATTTTTTCTTGTTTTCTTATTAAAGAATCACAAAAAGAATCAAAGGAAGGGGACTTGTAGGTTTGTCCTTGAGAAATGAAGGCTTCTCTTGTAGAATGGAAGGTGGAAACAAACACAGAGTAGGCTGGTCCCAACTTAGTAAGAATATAATAGATAAAGTTACCATCTTCTTTCTTAACCTTAACACCTTCCAAGAGAAATTTAAGGGTCTTGAACTTGGACAAAAAATCTTCAATGCAAGAAAAATTATTGGGGTCCAATGTAAGCAACTCATTTTCAAGTTGATGGGCTCTAAGTTCATTTGTGACTCCAAAACCTTTAGTAATCTCCTTCATTGCTTCTTCAGGAGTATCAAGTTCTGCAATATGGAATCTAAGATCTGGAGAAATGGACATCCCTATCAACCCACGTGCTTGATCTTGCCTATTTTCCCATTTAGCTGCCTTATCTTCATCTTTCGGTTTGGTTTCTTGGCCTGAGGCTATTCTGTAAAGACATTTACTTCTAAGTAAATCCACACTGTAGGACCACCATTGGAAGTAGTTGGTGTTGTCAAGAATAACTTGGCATGGAATTTCCATTTTAACAGAAACTGAAGCTATATATGCTGAAACTAAGTGTTCCAATGCAAATATCTCAAAAAATTAGGCTGGTTAAAAAAAAAACGGCTCTGAAAACGGCTTCCGGATGAAGAAGTTATGGCTTTTTGAAGAAAAGTTGATGAAGGTGCTGACAAAGTGCGAGAATGAAAAAAAAAAAATGCCCCCTCTCCAAAAAAAAGGAGACTTGAACTCAAGACCTCTACTCTCATAAATTAGCTTTGAACCAAGTGAGCTAAACTAAAAGTTTGAGAGAGAGAGAGAGAGGGAGAGAGAGGGTGCGGGGGGCTTTGTTTTTTGGTCACTAAAGCTTTGGGTTGTGTGCTTGATTGAGAAAGCTCTTTTTCCCTGCAAAACAAAAAACGCAAAACCCAGCATGGACATACAAAAAAAAAAACTGTTACGGCTTGAAGTTAGCTTTACCCAGAAACTAAATATTTTCCTCAATGTTTCTGATTTTCCGAGATCACACTAAGGCGTAGTGGAAAAGAGCATACGCATGAGAAAAATCCTTCCTCTCTGTTTATGATTTTCCCAGATCGCACAGAGTCACAGGGCAAAGAGCATACACAGAAATGAAAGGTATAGATCTGATAATAAAAAAGAAGCTAAATAAACCAAAATAATAAACATAGAGAAAATAACTAGAAACTGCAAATAAACACTGTATACCTCCAGATCTTAAAAATGATGTAGCTAGGGCTACCAGAAACCTTTTTGCGTGAAAGGAAAGGGGTTCCTCACTGGAACAGATGCTTCTAACACAACAGAGCAGTCCTCTTGGCCCGAAAGCAGTCAGAAACAACAAATCTAGGAAACGACAGTCGGATGCAGTTCTACCGGCTTCATATTTGGATCACCAATGGACGCGGCCCTCAAATAGCTTTGATACCATGTAGGAATTTGTAGGGTAAATTCCTCAGACAGAAGACCAAAGGACATTGCTCAAAAAACAGATCACAGATCAATACACCAATATTTTTTACATGGTTAAAACCCAGTCCACGGCCTGAGCCAACGCAACCACTTCAGGCAATTGATTAATAAAAGAATGAAATTTTACATAAACTTCTCTCATCAATGGTTAACCTACAAATGATCCTCCATGCTCTTTAAATAGAGATCATGGACCAATCGGGTGTTAAGCCACAAATCAAGTGTCGGTAATACCGAGGAGAGAATGAACCGTCAGATCACTAAATATCGTGACCGTCGGATTGTAAGTTACAAAAGTACATAGTAAAGAAACACACTTTACCTAACTCTATACTAGACCAAGTTATACTTAACTATTTCCTATGTGTCAGAATATCCTAACAATATAGATGCTGATGTTGTCGCTGTATCGCATTATCTCGATTCTATGTTACAAGGCTTCGAGGCTACAATGCCTTTGACATATAGACTCCAACGCTTCAGTGGATGATGAGCATTTAAATCTAAGAATTTCGGTCAACATTACCACGCAACACCATGAGACTTGGTATCATGGATATGCTCTGTGGAGGCACCACGATTACACTCCACCATAGTTACGCTGCACCATGGTTATGCCGGAGGCACCACGGTTTATCAATCCACCAAACAAAATACCATTCAAAAGTTTCTTGCAACGCATGATTGAATACAATCAAAGCCAACGTTCACACCATTCATAGGCTATAACCATCTATATGCAACATTGTTCACATTCTTCGAGGATTGTTCAACACATGGTTTTCTCACTCAACTTGATTCAACATTTCACCCAACATTACAAAACTCATGCAACATGTAGAGAATTTGAGAGAAACGACAGATTCTAGAGATTCCACAATACAATGTTGAGTGTAAATACAATGACTGGGGCAGCATATGATACCAGCGTACACGACCTTCACAAAAGGAATTAACGCAGAGGAACTTACCAGCGCATAAAATTTACGGGCAGCTACACTTGAACATGGTCATCGCATATGGACTTCAACATCCAAAGCCAACACCCAAATTGAGCATATCACCACCGCATTATCTTCTTTCAAAGTTGCTTCTTTCAATGCATATGTACAAGAACACATGAATAGAGAATATTGCAGAGAATTATGAGTTACATAGCATAAAGACTAATTTTGGAAACTTGAATCTGTTTTGCAAATTTACGCATCATACAATAGCATATAAACAATCATCCATATGCACAACAAACTCTAGCTCATAGTATTCATGGCATGGCATTCACATTTGATGCTCAAATTCGAAGAGAGGGATTCTACACCAGAAGTTATACAGTCGCTATTACCAACAGACTATTGTAACAATCAGACTTCAATGCCAGGTATGCACCAAATTTATGGCACAAAACTTTTATAACAACCTTACAAACACTTCAATGCCAACGTTCAAGAAACTAGACTGCTCCGATAACGTATACAGTGCCTTATAACAGGAAGTGCAAATGCAAGAACATAGTTATGGGTCCACCAATATTCATCCACGCTATCACCAATGTACAATAAGACTCACTGTGCGTATGCCAAAATTTTTTGCAACAAAGAATATGAAGAGGTAAGCCTCCAACCAGATTCACGATCTCATGCTTCAATGCACAAAGAGGAACTAATAAAATCCCTTCAATGCATATGAACCAACACCATTCCACGCACAGCACGACATACACCTATGAATAATTTCAATGCTTCAACAACATTCGGCTCTCATAATAACATTCACAGCATTCTGTGTAAATGCATCAAAGGCATCGTACGAACATCACACCACACCGATAACTTTTAGAGCGGCTTGAATTAATGCAACAAGGTATCCTACAGAACAACGTTCACATAGGAATTCAATGCATTTCACACCCTATATTTTCATATGTTTGGACTGTGGCCACCGAATCACAATGGAACCCTTACCAAACGTTTGCAGTGGAGACAACATTTTCAGTGGAATAAAGGAGAATATAAAATGTCTGTGACACTTGGAAGAGCCATATTCCAAATTTTTGCGCTACAGATCATATGTTGGCTGCGTTTTAAAATTCTATACTTCGATACCCATATTTGGTTAGAGATTCCAAACCACTAATGGGTGTGCCAACTGTTAGGAGTGAAGAGAAAATGCAGTCGAACAATTATGTACAGCCTAGGGAGTGCAGAGGGCGCAGACAATGATTAAAAATACAATATGGCAGAGAGCCCAGAGAGAAAATATGGTAGAAAAACTGATACAAGGAGGTACAACTAATTTTAGGAATGTTAAAAATAGGGCTAGGGAAATCACAAAGATTGCAGCTAGAATTTAGTTGAGCAAATATTCATGAAATGCATAAGTGATGGCAGAAATGATCTGCACATAAAGGCCATAAAACAAATGACTCAACAAATGACTCAAAATAATTATGCAGGGCAGGAATACGCCTGCTCTGATATTATGTTAAACGCACATGGCAGCAACATAATCTAAAAGATAAAACATGAGAATACATTTTTATTAACAAGTGATATACATTTATAATACATGGTTTGACCGTTGGGTTCTACATCCCAAGGTCTCTTGGACTCCTTTTGTCTATTCGACTTCCACACTAACCCATTGAGGATTAGGTGTCCAACAGAGATTAAGGGAAGGGACTTGCAACATCAAGGCTTCAAGGTTGTAACTTTATTCTCCATTTTGTTAATATAAAGGCAATTGTTTTTTCTCTATTAAGTCTTTGTTGATACAATTTGTATGACTCCTTGATCACCTACATAGATTATGATTCCATATTGATCAATTTTTTATATATGATTGAGTTAATTAGCTCATTTATCTCTTATGCTATATACTAGATGCTCTAATCTTGTGTATGTTTCTGTCTATGCAGATCTCCTTAAGAACATCATGGATAAGTTGTGGGAAGTGATGGGAAGATCTTTAAATCATCAAGGAGAAGCGGATGGTCGAAAGCTATGAAAGGGACTTCATCAGGAATTTGAATTAAACAGTAACTGACCTCTATCATAGTGTTTGTTTCAGTCAATCATAGTATAGGGAAATATATCACTTCCTAGTTGTTTGATACTAGATTTATTTGAGGTTTAGGGAGATTGCTCTTGTCCGTAAGAGGGATAAGTCCCCATAACAAATTGGCCACTCCACTAGGGACTCATCTCACTCTCCATTATTTTCCTTGTTTGACATTTTGAGCTTTCTATATAATCCCTCTCTGAGTGTTTGAAAATATTAAAAATCTGGATTTTGGGTTTTATTTGACGTGGTTTTTATTTTTTCCAAAATTCCCCGCTATGCACACTTTAGCTTCAGGAACACAACACACTTTTGTGCACTTTCCTTTTTGTAACAGTGCATGTGCACACTGGTTTTCTCTATAACTTGTGCACATACCTAGAATTTTTTGAAAATTTCAGTTATATCCTCATTAAGTCCAAAGTTTTTGGCTTTTCCTATTTAGTTACACTTGTTTGTACCTTCTTTGAGTCTCTGTCAGTCTAGCTAAGTATTGTGAAAGGATTTGCTTGTGATTATCTTGTTTTTTCAAATTAGGGTAAAGTCTCATCTAGTGAATGGTCGATCTATCAAAAAAGAGATCAGTTGGTCTTGCTTTGTTGTCTGACTGTCTTTGTTCTTTTGATCATACCAGGTCTTGAGTTTAGTTTGTTCTTATGTGAAAGATTTTTTTGTGTGTGAAAAGTAATGATTTACAAGATTGGGTATTGTTTGTGAAAAGTACTTATGCTAGTTTCAAAACGAAAAGTCATTTTCCTTCCGTTGTCGAAGTATTTATGAATTGTACTCTTTACTGCAAGTGGATTCATAACGTTCAATTAAGGAAAATTCATTTTATTGTTTATTGATTTCTTCTTGCATTTTGCGAATTTCTAAGTGATTGTATGTTAAAGAGAAATTTCTCGATTTTTTGTGTTATTGGGTGAAAGTGAAAATTTTGAAGTTAATTTCAATATTTGGGTAATTCGAAAGTTGATATCTGCGTTTAGGAAAAGGGATATAGTGAGATTTAGATTTTTTCACATTTCCGTTAATTTTTTTTTTTAAAGACTCTTTCCTTACTTCAAATAGAAATTCATTGAAACGAAGAGATAACATTTTCATTTTCGATTGCATTAGGATTTACGTCAAGTCATAATTCCATCAGTTTCACATTCATTACCTTTGAGTAAATAATAACTCTTAAAATCAAGGCTAATCAAAATCAATCTAGATTTTTATTTTTTCTTTTTTTATTAGGGCTCTTTTCCACCTACATTGGATCAGGTTGTAAGGCTTTGGAATACGAAAGTGAGTTAAGCTTCCAAAGTTGCTAACAAACATTAACATCTTGTGATAGGGAGAAAAATCTATTTACTGCAACTTTGCTCTGGGAAACTCCCTTTACAAAGGAGTCAAGCACGAGATCATATCAGACCCAGTGGAGTGATCGACCCCACTTCATTGGTTATGGTAGAGTGATTTACACGTACTAAAAATGGTGCCAAAATGTACTTGAGAGTCACTTGGAAGTAAACCTCAGATTAACCATGTTGAGGAGCTTTCAAGGGGATTGAGCTTTGTTACTTTTCCCTTATGTGTACACCCGATCTATGACTGTCACCCCAAGTTAAATTGTTTTACATGTTAATCTTAGAGACTATAATCTTAGGGCTTTTACTCGAGGTGAAGACAAAGGGGAAGTCTCTGATGTACCTAGAACATACGTTGGCTAGACTCAGTTGGACCTTTCTAGAGGGTATTCTTCATTCTAGATGGCATAAATGAATTTTACTTGCACTGGGTCATGTACATTAAGCAGGTTGTCAACGTAACTAGTCCCATCCTCTCTATCTATAGCCACTTTTCACTTTGATCTCTGTGACATTGGGTTTCATCACCAACTAGTGATTTTTCTGTGAAAAGCTTGTTTGCATGGTTTGAATCCTTAGATTTTTTAATGCGTGTTAATTGTTTGTTTTTACTTTTTAGAGACCTTAGGATTGGATTGTGAATATTGTTTGATTTTGTGATAAAAAATTCATTGTGGATGATTCACCAAGGCAGTCGCGTAGAATGCAGGGTAAACCCCCTGAATATACACCTAGTCAATTGGAAAAATAAAACTTAAAGGTCAAAATCAACAAGATCTAGAATCTCATAACTATCTAAAACATCTACATATTTAAAATCCAAGATAGTAGAAATTGAAGTGAATCCAACGCAAGAAGTTGACTCAGGCTTAGTTCATTCTAGCCCAGAAGTAGGGAATGAGGCTAGTTCATCTGGTCAACCTTCCAGTTCAATTCCTCCTCCTCTTTCTAAACCATTGTAGACTGAGAAACCAAATCCTGACATGATAATTCGACCACCTTCGAAAGGCGTGCTTCGAAAATCAGCTTTCAATCCACATGCTAGAGTTCCACATAATTACAACATCGTTGAAGACCTAGCTATGTATCCTTCTCCAATGTCAACCCTTGAGGTGTTACAAACATGTCCATCACAGTGAAATATATTGTTGTCAGCCATTGGAGCTATTGATCCACAAGATTCTCATATAATTATATTTGATCTTGAGAGTCATATACCTAGACTCCCACATCAACTGGCATTCCAGATTCCAATTTTTGTCAAAACCATATGAGTCTTTCACATAGTTGTTGACAAAGGAGATTCTATGTGCATTGTGTCGATTTCTTTTTGGAAAACTTTAGGTTCTCCAATTATCAATCAATCACCTACCACTCTGAAAGCTTTTGACGGAAGGGGTTTTCGTCCTTATGGAATCCTAAATGATTTGCCCATAGAGTTAAAGGGTAAAACGATCGTGATTGAAGTTGAAGTTGTTGATGCTTAGCTCGATTACAACCTTTTTCTTGGTCGAAGTTGGACCTACACTATGTTAGCAGTGGTCTCATTGCTATTCTGAATGATACAATTTCCTCACAAAGGGAAAATTGTCAAAGTAGACTAGTTGTCTTACTACGCTTCAGACCCTAACTCTACGGGTATATTACCTTTTGTCTGAAAAATGAATAATCTTTACAAGGATATTGGATTTGGTTTTCTCAAAGACTCATCACTAATGGGGACCTTTGCACTCCCTCCACCTAATTTTCCTTCTAATTTTTTCAAGGTTAACCTGATTACATCAAGCACTATGAAATCTTCCGATCCGTGGATAATGCCTTCAAAGTTTGAATTGACCTCCTATGGCAATTAGATGCCTTTGAGCCCACTTGAATTGGCTTACTAGGCAGTTCATTCATTTTCCGACCCATCATCTTCTGAGATTGATCGAGTGAATATGATCAATGATGATTATTCTCCTTTACCTTGGTTAGAACTAGTTTCACTTCTTGAGCCTTTTGACTATACATTTCCAATTGACGAAAGTATTATGGAGGTCATGACTTTAAATGAAATGCCATGGAAAAATTGTCATCATCATTCATCTTTTCTACCTAGTCCTAATAAAATCGAGAATGATTTTTCAACTATGTTTTCATCTGAGATTGATAGTCAAAAATGGCCCATTCAATTTTTTCTAGTTGAATCTGAAAGGAATTTGGGAACTATATATACAACGATTTCCATTGACATCTCAGTTAAAACAAGAATTATTGAAAATATTCATAAAGGTGCTTTGTTCTCATTCGGAGAAATTCGAATGTGTAAAGCCTATTTCAATAATTCCATGAAATTTTTGCCTGGTCCTATGAGGAAATGCCAGGAATTGACCCAAGAATTGTTGTGCATGTGATCAAGACTTACCGAGATGTAAAACCTATCAGACAATGATTACATCCAGAGCATCCATCAAAGGTTGTTATGATTAAAGCTGAGGTCGAGAAACTGCTCAAAGCAGGTTTCATCTACCTGATTCCCTTGACCGTTTGGGTGTCCAATATTGTACCTTATTCCCTATATCGATCAAATCATTGACGATTGTGTCGGAAATTAAATGTTTTCATTTATGGATGGATTTTTTGGCTACAACCAAATCAACATACTCCTAGTTGATCAAGATAAAATCACTTTCATATTTCCATGTGGGAAATTTTCCTATCAAAAACTCTCATTTGGTTTGAAGAATGTTGGTGCAAGTTTCCAACGGGCTAAGTCTTATGCACTTCGCAAAATCAAGCATATTGTGCAGCCTTATTTAGATGACCTGCCAGCTCATTCGCTGAGACGAGAAGACCATCTAACGCATTTGAGAGATATCTTTATCAGATGTAGTCACTACAATATACACTTGAATCCACACAAGAGTGTTTTTTGTGTGCAATCTGGTTGATTACTAGGATTTGTCATTTCAAAGGAAGGCATTCACGATGATCCACTCAAGGTTGAGGCTATTCTAAATTTGCCTCCTCCTTCCAATCACTGCCATCTCCAAATTTTGCAAGGGAAAGCAAACTTTCTATGTCGATTCATTCAAAACTACACCAAGTTAATTAAAGGTTTTACTTGACTGTTGGAAAATGGCATCTCATTTACTTGGGATAAAGTGGCTCAAAACGCCTTTGATGCACTTAAATGTGCATTGAACCATACACTGCTTTTGCATCCTCCCGATTATCATCGAGACTACTTTTTATACTTAGTTGCATTTGATGTCACTATTGGCACGATTTTAGTTCAGGAAGATGAATTGAATGAAGAGCATGTGATATATTACTTAAGCAGAAATCTAACCAAAAATGAAGCAAAATATGCATATGTGGATAAATTAGCCTTGGAAGTCATTCAAGTTGTCCAAAATTTCTGTCATTACATTCTATTTCGTAAAACCGCTGTGATTTTTTATTGAAACCCCATGGTTTATATTCTTATGAAACAATTGTTAGGGGGCAAGTATTCCAAATGGATATTTATTGTGCAAGAATTCGATTTGGAATTCATAAAATCTAAATCTAATAAATCACTAGTATTTGTTGAATATTATGTGACTTTCCCCATACTAAGACAGAAATTGTGGCTAGAGGATTATCTTGCAAAAAAATCTCTCTTTCTTATCATTACTTTAGACCCTTGGTATGGAGATATCATAATTTATCTTTAGACCCAGACATTTCAGTCAGAACTCACTCAAACTGATCGTCGTCGTATTTGGTACCAATCCTAGCAATACAATATTGTTGGCGATACAATTTATCGTTGTGGTGATGATTCCATATTCAGACGATGTTTAACTCACGAGGAAGCCGAAAAAGTCATTAAATGACTACCATTCTGGAGCTTGTGGTGGTCATATGGCAAGATTTGTCACTGCTCAAAAGATCATGTGCATAGGGCATTTCTGGCCTTCTATGTTCAAAGACAATATAACTACAGTCCAGAAGTGCCACAATTTTCAGATCTATGATTGAGAAATGCATGCACACCCAACTCCTCTTTACCCAATCATTGTTGTTGGTCATTTTTCAAAATGGGGTATCGATTTCCCTACATGTAACCCTCACTCGATCGGGGGGCTTGGGTACATTATCTTTATAGTAGATTATTTCACGAAATGGGCCGAGGTGATGCCTACATATAAGGATGATGGCAAAACAACATCCATTTTCATATTCAATCATGTGATTTCTAGGTTTGGAGCTCCACAAGCCATTGTCATATACCATGGTAGCTATTTTTGAAACTTTATGATGACCGATCTTACTATGAAGCTAGGCCTGTGTCACGATAGTTCTACTCCTTATTACCTATAGGAAAATGGCCAAGTATAAGCCATTAACAAGATTTTAATGACCATGATTAAATGGATGGTCAAGATTCATAAATGAGATTGACATCTGATGCTTTTTCCAACCTTTTGGGCATATCGTACCACAACAAAAATTTCAACTGGTTTTATTCCCTTCCATCTCATTTACGGTGTGGAAGCAATTTTACCTATTGATTTTGAAATACTATCTTTCAAACTGGAAATTGAATTATTACCAGCCACTTCTGTTGAGGAAGAACATTTCTTGTACTTAGCATGACTTGATGAGACTCGTTGTGATGCTACATTAGCTAGCCAGGCCCAAAATAAACGAGTTAACGAACAATATGATCAAAATGTAAACCCTCGTTCATATGCAGAAGGGGATTTATTCTTGGTCTATGATCAAGAGCACAATAAGTTAGGCACTTGTAAATTCGAGCCTATGTGGCATGACCCTTATGTTGTAAAACGCGCATTGGCAAAAGAGGCTTATGAACTAGTTTATTATGACGAAATTCCTTTGGGAAAGCCTAGAAATGGTCTTTGCCTAAAGAAATATTATGCTTAGATTATTCAGTGAAGAATTTGTATATTGTTGTACCATATTTTATGCGTGGCAATTTTTATCAGCTTTTTACATTTTTCTGCTACTTCTCTTACTTATGTTGTGTCACACTTGATTTGTAGATGCCATTGCTCCCCAAAAATTACATTGGCTTTATTGATGGCGCTAGTCGTAGTACTTAGAATTTATCTTCCGCAACTTGGGTCATTTATTCGCCCACAGATGAATTAGTTTCTATTCATGGGATATGCCTTGGTCGAACAATGAATAATATTGTAGAGTATACTACAGTGGTTGATCTATTATCTGATGCCATTGCATTTGGCATTCATAGATTTATTGTCAGGTTAGATTCACAACTCATAGTATTAAATTTGAATGGTGTATAGTCAGTTAGAAGTGCTTCAATGTTAAGAATGTTTTTGCGAGTTCATCTCTTGGAAAGAGAGTTTGATTATATCGAGTATCAACACATTCCGAAAAGCTTAAACACATTAACTGATACATTAACTAATTATGTGTTAAATTGGCATTTGTAAAACATCTATAAGAAATCAATGCAATATTCATCCATATATCGTACAAGATAGGCTGAAATGGAAGTAATAGCTTTCATTAGTTAAATGTTTGTAAAAAGTGACGATTTTTACAAAAACATCATCCAAAGACATGAGGCCCCGTGGCCTTTATTTTCCTAACATGCTAGTACATCATCAAAAAGAAAAAATCTAGCCCTAAGACTAGTGGCTATGCATGATGATCATGGTAGCATAAAACAATGTGAGCTACTCATCGTAGCAAGTGACTAATAGGTCTGGGAACCCCTGTAGTGTGCCTCTGATAGCGGAGAGGAAAGTCATATATCCTAACATCTAGGATGTCTAGGGTCAACCTCTCAAGGTTGTGCTCTAACTAACTCAGTGCCTCTGCTGTGTTCGGGTTCTGCACTGCGGGAGCTACTAGCTGCTAACCGCGTCTATCATATCTGCGTAACCCTGTTAATCTCACCAAGTCCACATCTACATGATCATTTTGGACAATTAGTTTTGGATGCCAAAAAACAAAACAAAAATGAAAAATTAAAAAACAACCAAAGTGTGAAGTTTTTACCTAGATTGCTCCACTGCATCCCAGTTGCATTCACATGTTTGGATCACCTGCGTAATCCATGCCTACATATGGAAAATCTTCAATCATGATGATTTGATTCTCCAACCACCCGAAGAAATCAGGAGTATACCAGATTGTTGGTCCTTCGTCACCTCCGTGGCGTGCCATCAGTGTAACCCATTTCAACATGCGGGGGTCTCGAGGTCCTCCTCTCTATATAACTACTTGTGGAGTGAGAAGAGGGATCCACTCTATAGAAAATGAGATGACAAAGGAACCATACCCAAATTTCTTTAGTTTTCCTGTTTTGACTCTAGTTAGTTGCCCTTTCAAATTGGAAACTATAGCTTCATACCAGTTGAATACAATTGGTTGTAAACACTCTATGGTGGTTTTCATCTGAGCCTTTGTAAGCAAATGAAGAGTTTCACTTTTGCATAGTCATAAAACTGTGAACATAATAGCTTTCAAAGGAAGCCTTGCTATGGTTTTAATGTCAATTCTCCCATCTTTGAGAGCAGTTCTTTGAGTGCAATGTTGTATCATATAGGTGGCATTTGTTTCAAGAGGCCAGGGTGTGTTGGTCATAATACTAGATCAGATGATGCAGCTTCAGGCAAAAACTTTGAGGAATGAAAGATACATGTTTAGGCCTTTGTGCAATATAACGACAAGGGGGAATAGGTTGTTGATTGATCCCATTAGGAGGCCTATTGATCGGATGTGAAAAAATGGCCAATAACATAATGCCCCCCTAAAGTTAAAAGTCATAAATGATGACAAATGAATGAAGTGTTTTACACTGTGACAAGTCGGGATCAAGAACAATCGGCGAGCTTCATCTGTTACAATACATTTTCATCATGACATCTTTGTTGGTGAGGGAGTCATACCCATAATCATCACATATGATAACATAACATGTACAATGATCAAAAGATGCATCCATAAATGACAACTGGTAGACCCATTATTAGATGATTGTTTGACTGATCATGGCCATACATTTTGATCTCTGTATAACTCCAGAAATCGTAGCTTGGATGGATGAAACTAGATTCGGGGTCTTCTATCTCCTTCACACGACCAACCAATGTATGAGTCTAACCATGTGAATTAATTCGATGAGATTGAACATGGTAGACACCATCTGATTATTGGCTAATGATATAATCCATTAACATACACGAGAGAAACCACCTATGTTGTTAATGGCTCTCAAGGTACTACAATACAATCTGTATGGTGTGAGTAAAAGAGTTGATGTCGAACACCACATAGAGTCTTCCAATTGAAGACCATTTATGTAAACATGTCACCGAGAGCGAGGAAACTTACCATTAATGTATGCAAGCACCAAGGTACCAAGGGTATTTCTAATTCAACTTCCTCGATAATGTGTTGATGTTGATAGGAAGTGGCCTATCGCAGGAGGGCCTTGATGTATCCCCCATTAATGACAAGAAATAGGTATCATAACTGAGACAAAATGATGTTGATATGGAACTAGATCAATAAAGGAAAGCATGTAATGAAGGCTTAAGAGTATTGCAACATATATCAACTGAATGTCTTCTCTTGAACACACCAATGACATTGAATAGAGTAGGCAATATTGACTCAAAACCGAAACGGGGGCTCTAAAAATAGTACGATAGCCAAAAAACAATTAGATTACCCAACGCAACAGCCACGAAAATGAAGTGGAAGAATAACATGTTCAAGAGCGACTCACTGCAATTAGCAAATTGAATACCCTATTTTCCCAATCTCCCCAACCATACTGGTCAGTACCTCTTTATTTTTCTAACAGTCTTGAGGAGGATAACATTTGCTTGATTTGTAAGTTCATCCTTTGGATGAATCCCTTAGAGTATATTTAACAAACCCTAAGAAGGATAGGTTTGATCTTGTCATGTTCGAGAATTCCATCATTGTTTGATGTTTTAACGAGTCCACTGAAGGTAAAACTCAACATCATCATCATGTTTAAAGAGTTTGAAAAAGAGGCAAAAGAGAAAACTCCAAATGTCCCTTTTTGTAGATAATCTCTCAAGTCCGAAAAGGTAGAAAACAATACTTAAGAGAACCTCTTAGCCATGTTTGACTAAGGTATTCCTTTTTCATAAATAGTCTATCTCAGTCCAGAAAAGGGTTAAAATTATACTGAATAGACGTCTTTTCATTTACTTTTACAAGTTTGAAAAGACAAGTGATCGACGATCTTTTCATATTCTGGGAGTCTGAAAAGAGCTGAAAGAGGATTCCAATGGGTTCCTTTTTCGTAGGTTTATAGACCCTGAAAAAGAGATAAAAGTATACTCCTTGGTCAAAATAACCTGTTTAAAGCATGATAAAAATGTGTTAACAGTTGTCGACCTGCTCAAAACATCACAAAAAGGATTAAACATACCTATTTCATAGTAAAAATGAAGCATATCTAGGTCAAAACATTAAATATGAATAAAATAATGTGAGAAATGACCATAATTACTCAAAATGACTATTCATTTTCACCATTTCATATTTACTTCTAACATTGAGAGCTTTGAGCTCTTTTTCCCTCAATATTCTGCAACTGATTATGGCCAATCTGGTGTACCATTCTGAGTATCGTCACTTCCAGGTAGGAACTAAAACCCTTTTGTTTCTTTTCATGGTCCATTTTTGTGATTTCATGTAATTTTTTTGAGGTTTTGAGGACCCTAGGGTTCTAAGAACATGCCCTAGGACCAACGCACCCCCTAGCATCAAAATTTGCATTGCACCTAGGCAAACTATCACTGCTAGGAGAGGTGAAATGCTCTATCATGCATTACTGGGGTGCGTTGGCTGTAAAATGATAAGTTGTTTATCAGTTTTCCCTCAATGTTTGTCAAGTTTTTTGCATGAAAAGGAGCCTAATGAATCTCTTGTTGATGTTTCAAGTGTTCATTAGCACAAAATGGCATTTATTTGGAGAGAAAGAGAACACGAGGAACATGATTTAAATGTAGCGAATGATCTTGCTACCATATGGGCACTAAAAAGCTATGGATTGCTAAAATTCTTCTGGCTTCTTGGTATGAGGCAACAGATAGAATTGTTGAAATATCCTGTTCATTCATGGGATGTTCAAGTACAATCATTTAGATTTGGGGAGAGTCTACTTGAGATAAAGGTAAAATATATCTACTTTCTGATAGGTTTATCCAAAAGTGGTGCCCCCATATCTCTCCTAGGTGGTATAAGTGGTGGGGAGACAATGAAAGATTAAATCACCACCTATTGTATACCTCGAGCCCATCCAACTAGGGATGGACAGATCAACATAAAATATGTAACCCAGTTACCTTTGAGAACAGTCTTATTCATTATCGCAAGATTGGAAGATATCTCAACACTTCATGTGGAAAGTAGACCATACATGCGACATGCATTGGAGTGTCTAGAGACAACAGTCTTCAACTAGTGTGAGGGAATTTTGGTCAATATGAAAAAAAAACGAACTAAATCAAGAGAGGGGAAGTTAAAGAACTTCGTCTATGGTTCAATCTTAGTCTCTTTTGCTCTAGAATGGGTTTCATTACTTCAATCTCAACAGATTGTACTCAAGCCTATTGATCTGAGGATGAGTAGCTAGATAGACCATATGGCCCGACATGCAGGTCCATCGATGATCAGTTTCTCATCAGTCTCCTTTAGGTGGGTGGATAGGAAGTTCATCATGATTAATGATTATCCTTACGTAGGGATGGATTTCCATGATGACCCTGAGCTCGTGTTGCCTGAGGGTGAGAAATGGGATGCTTCAGGTAAAGTATTTAAACAATTTAAGTTTTTGAAAGTTTTACATTTTTTATGTTTTTTGAGATTAAATTATTGATGTTTTCATGCAAATATGGGATTAGTTCAACCAGTAGGTGCCTTATATCTCCATCGTGCAGGGAGAAAACCACATGAGGAGACAGTAGAACCAGTACATGTTGTTGCAGTAGGACGGGATGCACTACAGGATCTTGAGGTAGATGAGATCCTATCAGAGGTGGAGCGCCACATGGAGCGACTGACACACGGGATTCATGAGACCAAGGTTGATCATATTCTGATGCAACTTTAGTGACACAATATCGAAGTGCCTAGTCGTATTAGTCGATTACTATGAAAGATAGCTCGTGAAGTGTCATTTTATCATGATCACCATTGATTTGTTTACTTAGATCTCTACATGTAGCTTTTCATATGGGCGATGTAGCCATACGTGTCTTGGGTAAAACCAAACTTAATATATATATATATATACATATTTTCAGTGTTTCCTATTTCCTATTGTGATTTCAATATGATGTGATGTGAATTGAATCTTATTTACATTTGTTGCAAATGTCTATCTAAAATGTAATTAGCTATGGAATTTGTTAATGTGTTTATATTTCTAGCAATATGTTCATATCATATGAAATTGAAATTTATTTCTAGAAGATGTACTCTCAAAACCATGCGAAGGATGTCGGGATTTCTCACCGAATAAACATTATCAAGTTGTATTACTAAGAGTTGTGATTCAAGCCTGATGACTAAATGACAGATACCATGTAAAATAACATTAGATAATAACTCCACCACTGCACTATACTCCGCGATATTGTTAGTAGAGTGACCAATGAAAATCCCTTGCATACTCACTAGCTCACCATTTGGAGCAAAGATATCCCATGTTGTGGAGGATAGGTTCTGAGTACTACAACTAGCACTGTCAACATAACCAATATACGATTTGAGAGAAGTTGACATTGGCAAACCAAATGTAAAATGGATCAACAGAAACCAAAGGAAACTCTAAAACAACAAATTGCAAATACACTCAACACACCTATAAACAATATGTACACAGTGTATTTCTCATGGGATCAAGCCTAGTATTTTTTTAGGTACAACCCATTATGAGGCTGCACCAGTGGAATTGCATCAAAGTCTACTAACCCATAGTCCCCTTTTGAAAGGACTCGCTTGACAATGTATGGACCCATCCACATGGGTTGGAACTTTCCTGGACCTAAATTGTCGGCCTCTTGGTCATATAAGAGAACCAAGTCTCCTTCTGAGAAGACATGAGGCTAGGAAATTTTTACCATATTACACCTTGAAACGTCTTTTATGAGCTTTGTTAGCTAAAGTAACATTGCATCGAGTTTCATCCAAACAAGCCAGATGTAAAAGATGCTCCTCCTCTATGGAAGTGGCATGAATAAATTTGACAACTAGTTTTAACGATGGAATTTCACATTCGATGCAAGCGATAGCTTCTAGACCATAGACCAACTGAAAGGGTGTGAATTCGGTAGTAGTCCTAACTAAGGTTTGGTATTCCCACAAGGCAGCGTAAAGAAGCAAGTGCCAACATGATTTGTGGACCCTCACCATTTGTTGAAGCATAGTCTTAAGAACTTTGTTAATAGACTCAACCTATCCATTAGCCTAAGGATAGTAGGGAGTGGAACTTTCATGTGAAAGTACCAGCTTAATAGTTAGTTCAATCATCATATGATTCCAAAAATATTTTCCGTGATCCGTAACTATTGCTTGCGGAACACCAAACCTAGCAATAACATGATTGAATAAAAAGTATGTAGTCATTTCGCGCATGTTGTTAAATGTAGGCATCACCTTGGCCCACTTAGTAAAGTAGTCAACAACAACAATGATATAGCCATGCCCCCTGGCCAAGTGACGGTTACATGTCATAAAGTCGATACCCTGTTTTGCAAAGGGACCAACAACTATAATAGGATGCAATGGAGTAGGTGGAGCATGAACCTTACAATCATAGATCTAGCATGCATGACACTTCTGGATGGCAAAGATACAGTCGCGAAAGATAGTAGGAAAAAAGTAACCAATGTGTAACATCTTCTCCACAGTAGCATAACCAGATAGATGTTTACACATGCCCTCGAGTGGCATTCATCGAGGACTTTATCGGTGTCCTAAAGGGTGAGGCACCTCTATAAGATCGTATCAATACCATGACAGTAAAGGGTATCACCGGTAATGACGTAATTTTGGGATTGGTATCGAATATGACGTTGCTCAGAGTGAGAGGTATTAGGTCAGAAAATCTGGGTCTGGAGATAGATCAGAAAATATTCATATCAATGGTCAGACGTCGATATAATAAACAATGAATCATCAGGGATAGAATATTTAGATGTAGATTCAAAAACAGGGGAAGGAAAATCACACATTAGCTCGACGAAAATTACGGATTTCTTCGACTTGGATTTGATGAACTCCAGGTCAAACTCTTGTATAATAATGATTCACTTAGAGTACTTCCCCCCAACAATTGACATGACAATATATATGTCATAGGGTTGCAATCTGAAACAACCGTAGTTTTCCTAAGCAAGATGTAATGGTGAAACTTTTGGATGGATTGAACGGCTGCCAAAGCTAACTTTTCTACATGATTATACCTAATTTCGGTATCATTAAGGTTCCAACTCAGATAATAAATAGGATGTGCAGTCCCTATATAATATTCTTGGACCAATACCATTACTATAGTAGAAATGACTACAACGAGATACAAGAAATAACTACACTGATAATCAAGGGGTATAAAAGAGATGCGTGAACCAATACATTTTTCAGGGCATCAAACGCTTTATGAGCAATGTCGTCCCAATGGAGGGGAACCCTCTTTTTAGCAAGTGAGTGAATCCTTTGGTCAGCTCAGCTTAATTAGGGAAAAACCTCTATAGGAAGTTAGCTTGCCTTTGGATTCTTTGTAACTGAACAAGAGAAGAAGGTGCAGGAAAGTCAACGATTTCCTATGCTTTCAGAGGATCAATATGAATTCCTTGTTTTGAAATGACAAAAACTAGGAGTTGACCAAAATTGAGGCAGAACACACATTTGCATGGGTTAAGTTGAATGTTATAATGTCTACAATGGAGGAAAATAGCTCTTAGATGCATCGGGTGATCAACCCAATGTTTGGTATGAGCCAAGAGATCGTACAAATAGGGTTGCATGATATATTTGATGTCGTGAAAAGCGTAATCCCTAGCATGCTGAAACATGGCCCCAACATTCTTCAAACCGAATGGAAGCTTTCTACAAGCAAAATTACGCCAGGGAAAAATAAATGTAGTCTTAGGTTGGTCTGCCGAGAGAATGTTGATTTGATTATGGCCCGAGAATCCATACATAAATGAAGAAATCACGCAGCTAGCGTAGTCATCAACAATCTGGTCAATAAACAAGGTCAAATAGTTTTCCTTTGGACAAGCACGATTCATGTCCTAGTAATCAAAATATACTCGATCATGTCTTGTCTCTTCATAAAACAGACAACATTCAATACCCAATCAGTTAAAGGAACAGGGTGTACGAAACCAACCTGAAGAAGCATTTTGACTTCAACCTTAATCTCGGAAGCTTTCTTGGGATGGACCGTATAGAGGCAATGCTAGACGAGTTTGGCATTATGATACATTTTAATCTTGTGCACTGCTATATTTGGGTTGATACCTAGAATTTCTTCATAAGTCTAGGAAAATACGTCTCAAAACTCATAGAACAAAATCTATAGATCTCAATCTTACATGGAGAACAAGATGCTCCAATGTATATATTTTCGACAATTCATGGTTTAATCGAAATATCGAGAGGTATGGTTTATTCAATATTCGAAAGGTTCTTTTCGAAGTCGATCTCATGAATGGAGACAGAATTTGTAAAAGGCTTGACAAAATTAGGTAAATATATATCACTGAGATTATCCTCAATGTGATCTAGTAAGGAGGAAGGATGATGATGTTCATCCCATGGCCCATGATATGGCATCATGATCTCCATGATGCTCTTGTGAGTAGAGAATACTCGAGAAAAAGGATCAAAATATGTGCCATAATCTAGTGATCGATCTACCCAATTAATTAAATAAAGGGTGTCAGCCGCACAAGTTGAATATATGGCTTCATAATCTAGCTCAACGAGGTAGAGTGACATTCGGTCATCAAAACTTTGGATGTTAGTTTCATTAGGTACAATCCAAGGATCATCCAGGATAATAGACGATGATATCATGTTGATATAAGCAACCGAAGGTGAGCTATCGAGAAGGATAAGAGGAGGGAGAGAAAAGGTTCCCATAAGCAAAGAATCGTTCAACAATCCAAATCTGACATGCTGATAGGAATGTGGAGATTCCACAACAAGAGGGATATTTCCAGTAACATGAGAATCAAAGGAAAAAAAGGTCAGTTGATTTATGGCTATAATCCCGCCTTTGTGAGGAAAGGCAATCATATGGAAGTAAGTCAAAATGATGACAACCATGGTGTAAACCCACGTACATCTAAATAGAAGATTATAATCAAGATGTCTGTCAATAACTTCGACTTCTATGGAAATGTTTTTTCCCCTGAGTTCTACTTGGATGGAATTCAAAATCCCACAAGGTTTGTATGTTCTTCCATCAAAGGCTTTCAATGTGGTGGTCGATAGACTTAGTTGAGGTGAACCAATCACCTTCCAGCAAGACAAGGAAATAATGCAGGTCGAGGCTCCCTTGTCTACAATAGAGTGATGAATGTTCTTACCACATATGACAACTTGGATTATAAAAGCTAACTGAGCTGGAAGTCAATGGGTATAGTTTTCGTGAGAGAAAACCATTAGGTTGGAATCTAATGGATCCACACATCTTATAGCTAATATCAAGGCCTTATTTTTGGTAGGGTAGTTCTGCAACACTTCAAGAGTTGACATAGCTGATGGAGACTGAGCCAAGTCTTCAACTACGTTAAAATTTTCAACAGTTCTTGAAAAAGGGTTGAAAGAAGACTTATGAATAATTCCCGTCGGAGACTTGATAGTCAATTCCACATGAATCAGAGGTGGATTAGGATTAGATGAAGGTGATGTCGAACTGGCAGGTTAATCAGTAGCCTGACCATTTGGTGGATTTGCATTACCATGGTCCGTATTCCAAGTGGCCACCATAACATTAGACTTTAGCTTCGAGAAGGAAAGCATCAAAATTGTGTTAGAGGAAGAAGGGTCGGGCAACCATATGAGTCTCCTGATTGGGAAACAAGTCGGTCAACACAGTGGGAGAAGTGGAAGATTTAAGAAACTGAATCACTTCAACGTGGTGTGGACAATCACATGTAAAGTGATCCTCATTGAAAATCAAGCATGGAAATCGAGGCTTTCATTTCTCATCAGAGGAATGATTTGTTTGTTTATCCTGTGGTGATGGGTCTTTATTTTTCTTACCTTTTCCTTTCTTCTTTCTTCCCGGTTATTGTTGATACTTTCCTTTATCAGATGAAATGACATTTATCTCGGAAGCAGAAGCTGCAAGACGATAGGAATGAGGGTTTTGAGTAGGTGCGAAAAGAGAATAACAAATGGTTTACTCGTCGACTGCGAACTGGAAAAACCAATCACGCCATCAGTAGCATGAGATTCTTTACCAGGTGGAGGAGGAAAAATATTCAGATATCTCAGAGCGTTTGGTATATTATCATAGAGGATGCCAAATTAGGTATAAACAAGGTCCAAATATTGTGAATGAGCAATAACTTTCTCTTCAGTCACGACTCCGCCTTTAGCCACATCTTTTGTTATAGGGCTTATAGAGATTTGACAAACCATTTCACTAACAATTGATCGGGAAAATAAGCCTTGAGCAGCCTAAGGCTACGTCTCCACTCATGAATGTGGTCTGAGATGTGAGTGGAATCTGATTGTTTAAAGTTGGTTAAGAGTTTCCTTCCATTTTTGTATCTGATGGGAAAATAGAAATGTGTGAGGAAGGTGGTGGCTAAAGTGTTGAAATCGTTAAACAATGCTCTAGGTAATTCAATATAACATTTAGTTACGATACCCGTAAGTGTTCGTTGGAAAAGATTAAGTCGACTAGAATCACCGTTAGTGTATTTCGAAGAACACCATAAATGACACGTCATAACATGTGCTGACGAGTCTTATCCTGGATTCCCATTGAATTTTGGGATATCATAAGAAAATTTAGTGGGAATAATTGGACACCATGGTGAATGACCGATGGGTTCATTAGTGACTCGAGTTAAGTCTAGCAACTCGAGAGTAGCCACAAAAGGAAACTACCAATTAAATTCTAGAGGAGGATGGCTTGGATATAAAGGAATAGCTTGAGAAATAGGAACTTGCATCACTGGATAAGGAGGTTTCTGATAATAAGGAACCTGGGTACTAGGATAGGGAGGATTATCATAACCAGTATACAAGTGACCTTGTTTTCTAGCCCTAGGATGATGATAAAGCTGTTGGAATGGTTGGGTTCGGGTTTGCTAGCCTTGAAAAGGTGCTTGAGGAATACATTGATATGGGCCATATGGTTGCCTGATGGGGTATTGCATTGCCCCATGGTTAGGTGGGTTCAATTGGGACTGCGGCATACTATGAATAATATGACCTATCAACACTTGAGGAGTACCTTGTCCAAGCAGTTGATAATGTAAGTACCTTGTACAGGTTGGGTAAGCAGAACCTCGGAAGTACCATATACCGATGGAAAAGGTTGTGATGGAATGAAAATTGTAAAGGTTGGATCACATGTATTTGAGCTTGTTGGGGCACTGATTGATGGATAGGAATTTGAGACGAAGATGGTGTAAGTTGAGGATTCAAAAATCGGCCCCAAAATGAACCAAGTTGAATGAGAAAATGATATGAAAATGGGGCTCTTAGGCTTCTTGTCTAGCTTACAAGAACCTCTCCCACTTCCAAAGCTTGAATATTCCCAAGTCTTTAATGATTAACCAATGCATAATTAAGAAATTCTTGAAAGTATAGGTATATGCTTGTATTTATGGTTGGTTTTTTATGTGCTTTAAAATCTGTTGTGTATGCTAATATTTAAATGTGCTTGAACATATACATAAATGCATATAACAGTGAATAATGCACCAGTAAAACAATACACATAAGACAACAATTTAATGAGGAGTTCACCCAAAACTCTTGTGGGCTACGTCTCCGTGAGCTCTTGTCAATTTGACTTGGCTCTTTGGGATTATGGCTTCAATTCTTTTACAAGTGCTACAATTAACTCTATTAGTTTAAAACTAAACCAATGGGCTTAGAATTTCATCTTAACTTGTTGGCTATCCATGCTCTGCTGACAGATCTAGGCTTCTCTGGACTAATTCCTTCAGTTAGTGCTCTAAGATTATTGAGCTTCTAGCCTCTCTGACTCCTTTAGATCTCTATATTGTCTCTAGAAAATGCCATCTTCTGTGTTCAACTCAAACAATACCAACAACAACTCGATCATTCAGTCACTTTGATGTCTAATACTTCATCGAATTATTTATGCATTGCCTCCACCCTCTGGTGGCTTCGCTCTATCAAGCACTCTGGCACACTGAGCTTCCCAATGGGCTCCTCAACGCTCCAACTTTGATCATGCATTCACTTCACGCTATGGACTGCTCTCTTGGCAAATTCTCAGCGTCCAATCCCCTCTGTGCTTCTGGAGCTCCCTCTGCCTCTGCACTGCCTACTTATACCTCTTAATCGTGCTCTCAGACTCCGCCAACCCCTGCTTCTGTCATGGAACAACTTTTTAAGCCCATCGGTGCTTATTTGTTTGTTTCAGATCTCGGGTTCTCTGTCTCCCAGTCATTGTCCCTTCACCTTCCTTTTGGGGCATTTAATAGTCATTGATAACGTCCCAAGGTGCGGTGGCCATTTGTTTTGCATGGAAGGGCAATCGGTGCTTTAAATTCATTAGTAACAGTGGTTCTCTATTTACATAGAGAACGCTGTGAAAACATGGGAAATCCGCATAAAACCCAATATATCAGACTTCAAACATTCATAATCCTGCTTTATAGCGCCATTGGGTCCGCCTGGGGATCACAATCGCATATCGCAATTGGCCTGCTCCTTTATATTTTTCAATACAATAAAACATGTGGAAATACATAGAAAACTTCCTTTCGGCAGATTTGAAAATATATAAAATTTGGCTTATCTCCCGATCAGATTCGACTAATCTCATATCGCATGTCGCAATGTATGTTGGCCCTAGCATCGGGGGTTTGCAGATCGTCGATCGCCGATATCGGTGTATCGCTATCGGCCCCTTTACATTGGTGCTATCGTTGATCGCATATCGACATATCGCAGAGCTACGGCCTGGGGGTCTTACCTTATGACACACGCCGATCCGATGAATATGCGAATGCGATATTGCATTGAACCATGTTGCAATCAGACCATCAGGTCCGCGACATACATCACAGTCGGGGGTTTTGGTGTGATGGCCTATAACCGAACCCGCCAATTACGTTGTCACTGATATATATATGTGTGTGTGTGTGTGCCAATATATATAAAGCTTTCCCACTCCGATAGTGTATTCCACTATACCTATGTTTTTGACCACCGATAGTGTTGAATGCATATATGTATGGGTCTTTTGCCCCCCGATAATGTTAAATGCATCCTTTGATAGCTCCTAATAGTGTTAATATGGGTTCATGCCGTCGATAGTGTACATGACCCATATATATATATATATGTATATATATATATATATATATATATATATATATATATATTATATATATATATATATGTTTATGCCTCTGATAGGCTTGATTTCATGGTGTTCTTCATGTTTTTGGGTCCCATTATTAGTGGATTTTGCTCCTTTTTACAAGGGATATAAGCAACTTCATTTTATAATAACTTTTGCATCCCAAGTCGGTTTTGGCCCATTCAAATTGCAGTAGATTCAGAATGAGATGATCTCTGCAACGGAGCTAGTTCCAGGAACTTCCCTGGACTTTCATTTTTCCTTAGTGAGGAATACTTAGACTTAGGAGTGTATCCAAAATCCATTTTGGATCACACCTCCCCACTAAAAGAAATTTTGGTCTCCAAAATACTGATATACTGATCTGAACAGTAAATGAGAGTGACTCGCCCTCTTCTTTCAGCCTACCTTACACTTTCCTTTGCATAGTGCCTCTGAACCAAACTTTCTGGTCACTTCCCTTCTCTGGATGGCTGGTCTTCCTGAGAAGAGTTGTCTTCCTCCTTGCCTTCCAGCAAAACTTCTACTGAAATGGTCATAGAAGGTAGTTTGAGATTCTTTGCCTTGATCATTGATCCAAGGTGGCTCAAAAAAATGTGAAGTACATCTGCTCCACAAAACTTTCATTTGTACCTGTTTGACAAGCTACCAACAACAATTGTTAACAACAACAGGCATACAGACAACAATTGGATGGACTAAACTCTTGCTTCCACAAAAGAAACAGATTTCAGATCTTGTGCACACCTCCATGTCTTACGCCTACATATAAATGATGGACTAGATAACGACCCACAAAACATGCCTTTAAAGCAAATGACTCTTCAAGTCAAGCATGTAGAAAAAGACCATTAGGACTCTTTTTCAAAAGATGAAACTTTCATCATAATCTCCATTTGGAGACCAAGTTAACTTCTTTCAAGTGAACATGGCATCACATGCATGTCAAAGCAATCAACCCTGCAAGTTAATTACACATACATGTTCAAATACAAGGAAATCATTGACATCCCTTTGTTTATGCACATCATTTCATGCATGCATTTCATCCTTCAACTTTCACTTAAGCACATTGTACTTTCAAAGCTAAAATAAACATAATGTTGCAATAACAAAGTGAACCTTCTACTCAACTTTTTCCATTCACCATTTTGGTATAAACCTGCAACTTGCATTCCATCAACAAAGAAATGCAAACAAATGCTTCAATAGACATGCAATCTTTAATTGGATAAGAACTCTAACCATTTCTTACCAATCCACTTCAAAGGTCCTTCCTTTGTCTGCACATCAGCATCAATATGTGAATCATTCTGAGACACATCAGTCATGGAATCTTCCTTTCCATTTCTGCCATCTTCTCTTTCCACCTTCTCCCTCAGCTTTACTGGGATCATTGCTGGATTCAGAGTCCAACACCTTTCAGAAAGATGCCCTTGCTTATGGCAGTAAGTGCAACACATATGCATCCTCTTGACAACATGATTTGCCTTGTCCAATTGACCTTTGGTTGCTTGCTTCTTTTCCTTCAAAAGCTTCCTGTATGTGGCCATTCTCTTCCAACATCCAGAAACATGATGGTTATCCAAACCAAAAAAGGAACAAGCAACTCTTTTTCCATATCTATGTGGAAATTTATCATGTTTTGCAAAATCAAAAGGACTATGGTTAGTACCAGATTTATACCTGCCTCTTTCACCTTTATTGCCTTCATGAGGAGGTGAAGCAAATGAAGAAGTGGCTCCCTTTGGAATTCCATCAATCTCTTCAAGGCTGTCAGAGTTTCCACAACTCTCTGGTTCAAGGGTGTGCTTATGAACACCTACACCCTACAAATGATGTTTCAAGCCATTGCATTCCTCCTGAACACAATCTTCACACTCTTGAGATAGAGGACTTGCAATGGAGCTCATTCTTGGAATGGTTTCAATGGCCTTCATGGCAGTTTTGGAACTCTCTCCATAAGACTGTCCATAGCCAAGACCCAAATACTTAGGCCTTTCCTCAATCATGATTGGTTCAATGATACCTTATGCATGCTTTCCCAAGCCCTTTCCTTCATAGCCCATCTTGGATATTAGCTTGGAACCTATGCCTTTAGTATGTTTCTCAAAAGAACCAATACAAGAATTCTCAGAAGAATTTGAAGACAAACTGGAATGGCTTGCCTCTTCTTCAAGCTGATACTTGACTAAGGCTTCTTTGGTAACAAAGAGCTACGACTCCAACTCATGCATCCTTTTCAGGTACATATTTGCAATATGAATTTGCCCCTCCATTTCCTATAGTTGGTCAGCAAGCAATTGCTTCTCTTCCTTCATGGAATTCATCTGCTTTCTAAGTATGCTACTCTTCCTTCCATCCTCATACATTTCTCTCACCATATCCATCATGGTGGGTAATTCTTGCTTCATGTCTTCATCAAAAAGTGTCGTGAAGAGGGCAGAATTTGAGGACCCACTTGTAGAAGTTGTCATTATGCCAGTGAACAAACAAAAACTTCAACAAGATAAATAAAGAGCTTATTTAAGCAACCTCTTGTAACAAACCTCTTATGCTTTGGATTGCCTTGAGATCCTTTGGAATAGAAGAATGCCTTCAGCTCTTCTTCCTTAATTCAGTGCTCTGAGCTTCTTGAGCTTCTGGCCTCTTTGACTCCCTCATATCTCTATACTGTCTCTATAATGTTAAATGCATCCTTTGCTCCTTTGATACATCCCAATAATGTTAATATGGGTTTATTCTGCCAATAGTGTACA
>APFE030155076.1:0-27070 GCA_000404065.3 Pinus taeda | reverse complement strand
TATATATATATGTTTATGCCTCTGATAGGCTTGATTTCATGGTGTTCTTCATGTTTTTGGGTCCATAATTAGTGGATTTTGCTCCTTTTAGAAGGGATAGAAGCAACTTCATTTTATAATAACTTCTGCATCCTAATTCGGTTTTGGCCCATTCAAATTGCAAGAGATTTAGAATGAGACAATCTCTACAATGGGGCTAGTTCCAAGAACTTCCCTGGACTTTCATTTTGCCTCAGTGAGGAATACTTAGACTTAAGAGTCTATGCAAAATCCATTTTGGATTAGCAAAGTAGGTTTCCAAACACTTGCAGTGATTCTAGGATAAGGAGGACTATAATAAGGTTGATTACCAATTTGAGGTATACCAACAATAGGTTGCCTCCATTCCAAAGGAGGAGGGGATGGTGCAGGCAATTTTGATCCAAATGGAGGGTACCCAACATAAGAATGAATAAAAATTAACCAGAGAGTACTAACTATTTACCCAGAGGAACAATAAAAATAACCATTGAAACAATAATAACACATACACATAATGCACAAAGTATTAACTCCAACTCCAGGGAAAAACCCACCCTAATCAAATTTCATTAGCCTTGGCCAAAACCCCTGCCAACCAGGCCAAGATAGCCTTCACTTCTTACCTCCTTGACCTACATTGCAATGAAGTCCTCCTAGCCTTTTATGGGCTCCATTACATTTAATACCATGGGAAGAAAACCATGGGTACACAATATCACATGCCCCAAAATCAACATTTTTTAACTCGGTAAAACTTGACTCTAACCTCGAGTCAATTTTACTTAACATTCCCCCCTTAAACTTGGCTTAGGGTTCCTTGATTAAATCCAACCAACCTTGTCAAGTGAGTCTGCCTAGTCCTACTCACTCTAGCCCTTACCCCCCTAAAAGTTTAATACCTGGGGTATCAGTTAACTTGACATCCCCCCTATCACCTAGGTCTAACCGAGAATTTACCAGTTATTACCCAGGGATATGCATGCCATGCCAGGTCTTACAACCATATGCCCATTTACATGCAAAAAATTGACTTCATTATAATTTAATAATATATATTTTTTTTAATTCATTTGTTGTTGTCCTGATATTCTAACCCATTCTCTCTCACTTTAACATACTTAATTATCCCCTCCATTGTTTTATTTACTTTATGACCCTATCATGATGCCAAATACCCTAGACATTGATGCTTGTTGATTTTCATTGTCATGCACTACCCTTGTATATTGTATGATCAAGACATGAAGGGAAACATCAACATTACCACTATCTTTATATAGTAATCTAGAACACAGATTCATGTGATCCACTCGATCACCTCATCCTTATTCTCATCCTCGAACACACTCTTTTCAATGCAACAAGCGCTCATCTTCTATTTAATCAATAATTTTTCTTCATGCCCATTACTCTCGTAGAAATCCTTCGTGAGAATTTCCACCCGTTCTACTCTCCTCCATGTTCTCCCCAATGTACTTTTCAAGGGTTTTGGGAATACCAAATGTTGAGAAAATCTAGCATGATTCCGCCACAGATTATTCGCATGGATTCCTGTGTTACAACCACCATTATTACGCCATAAGCTCCACACCTTTATTTTCCTCATGACATTGGTTAATACCTCATCTACTCCGAACTTCATCTGGTCAAATCTCTTGTCACTGGTTCAAAAAATGAACTTCACACCAATTAATTTCTCTCTTCCCGCAACTCCATCTTATTAATTTTTCATGATCACGGCCACAGGGACCCATTCCACCCTCGATTTTAGTATGTCATCAAGGACTGCTATGTTCAGGAACTCCTCGACTCTATCCCTACATGTCTCACAGTAGCCAAGCAATGATTCCCACGCAACTAGATATGGTGCCTTAATTATTCCAACCACTCCTATGCTATAACTATAGCTTCCTTCTGTTTTGGTTGCTCCTTCACAGGAGCCATGGATCTCACCCAAGTAGTGACTTCTTTCTTATTGCTTTCGCTCAGTTTGAGGTGCTTGGTAGCCACCTCTCTTCTCCTTCAAAATATTCTTGTTCACAGATCTCACAGAAAGTCCTCTGGGTATTCAATGATGCTCGCCAGATGTCCCCTATGACCTACACCCTTGATCAAACCTGATCCCTAACAATACTCTCGATAAAGGGCCAAAGAAGCTTCCCTTTCCATGAAGACCATCCATACGTCATCCCTATTTTCATAACTACTGACAATTGGATCACCTAGATTGCTCCTTTTCACGCGCAGTTGTTTCTCTCTAGCAAGTCGACCACTCCATTGCACGAGGGATTCTTCCAAGGTTCCTTGGCATCTTCTTCTTGGCCTTGTGCAAAGACTTTTATCCACTCTACAACAATGGATTTGAGTTCTAATGACGATATGCCTCCACCATGGGAATTGTTATTCTCTCTATACTGCATCGACCAACACTAATATCAAAATCACGCATCCCATTTATTCATGCTACCTTTTCTCGTGGAATGGCTACAATTTCTATCTCTTCTAAATATTATGTTCTAGATCCAGATCTGCATCAGCAAATCATATCTCCTTCATTCACCATGCCAAATAACCCTTGGCAACAAAAGCATCCTTTTGGAGCCAAAACACAACCTTCGACTCGGATACCAAATGAAGAAAAATTAACCAGAGAGCATTAACTATTTACCGAGAGGAAGAATGAAAATAACCACATCAACAATAATAACACATACACATAATGCACAGAGTATTTTCCCTGGGAAAAACCCACCCTAATGAAATTTTATTAGCCTTGGCCAAAACCTTGGCCAACCAGGACAAGTGAGCCTTCACTGCTCACCTCCTTGACCTGCATTACAATGAAGTCCTCCCAACGTTTTATAGGTTCTATTACATTTAATACCATGGGAAGAATACCATGGGCACACAATACCACGTGCCCCAAAATCACCATTATTTAACTCAGTCAAACTTGACTCTAAACCCGAGTCAAATTTACCTAACAAAGAAGAGTCATGTTGTTGAAGATAGCCTTGCCCACTAACATAAGGGCTAGCTTGCTGCTCAATCGTGGGTGTAGATGGAGGGAGAGGAGAAGACTGTATGGAATTCATAAGAGAAGTACCAGATGTTAATCCCAAATTATATGACATGGGAGAGGTCTAAGGATTGGAAGATGCACCAAAAAAGGTGCCAAGTAAATACTAATAACCAGGTGGGATGGATAGGCCACCATACATATGTGCTTTTGGTGATCTCAAAAACATAGATGAGGAAGAAACATTAGATGTATCAATCATAGTGGCAGACATGAGCTGACAGGTTGGATTAGTTCCAGTCATGGTTAACAATCCCAATGAAGATTGCCACAAGAGATCTGCCGATAAGTCCAAAGAATCAGGTAAAGGAGTTTGTGTCATAGTCTGAAAAGGAGGAAAATGATCAATCTGATAAAAATGGAGTCCTTCCCAATGAACAAGAGTATAAGGATGAGGCTCTTCCTATGGGATATCTTCAATACTCGCAAGTCTATGTGGAAGAGGTTCATCGTCACGTCCAAGATATATAATTTCTAACTGAGACAAAGGAAGAGAATAGGAAGGTCTTAAAGTAACAAATGAATATGGCTAAGTCTCCTCAGGTTCAACAACCTCAGCAAACAAAGTGTCTGACTTAGGGAGGTCAGGTTCAATGAACTCAGGAAACAAGGTTTCAAGGACTTTTGTTTTGATTGTGTCAGTGTCACTGTCAAGAGTAGATGTAATATTAGGCTTGGAACTCAAAGGGACAAATGAGTCTAACAAATCAATATTAGGAGGAGGGCTAGAAGTGGTTCTCGAAGTTACCGATTCAGTAACATTCGTGTTATTATGCTTCTGATGACAATAAGAGTATCCTCTGGTGAAAGAGGAGGCCTATTTTTCATTCTACGCGAAGGATAGGGTGGGCGATTTTGTTCTTCCATGTTGGATGATAAATTTAAACACAAAAAGAAATAAATCAAAAAGAGGCAAATATAGGCATAAAGGGTTACCAAGCAACTTTGAATTGCAATAAACACCTTGGAATACCAAGGAAATAACATACGGAAGCCAATCTCCCTGAATGTTGTGTTCAGTGTATCATGGTATACAAAGCAGCAGACTCAAATACCTATGGCTGGATAGCAACCTATAGGGTATTCCCAAAATATGCTCGATGGTACGTGGGAGTGCACTCTATAGTAGTGTTGTCTAATCTGTAATCGTTCGATGAAATCGTTCCCATATAATTTACGTGCATGGAGCATCTATTAACCTAGGTTGTCATTGATGTCAATATGGCAATATTCTGGACAGTAAACAATGATGTGAAGCCAAGTAGAGCAGATCCATGAAGCAACAGAAGTATGTCTATATAGCAATATCCTAGGATACTAAATGATGATATGAAGCCAAGGAGCAAGGCCATCAGGAAAGCCAAGCCATGAGTAAGAGTTTGTTAACGGAGGAGTTAACAAAGGAGGCATATCAAAGCTATCGCTTATGCTTAAGAGTATTGTAGAACATCAGAGCAAGAGAGGAATATCAGAAAAGACAGAAGCCATCAAGGTATGAAGTTATCAGAGAAGTTCATTGAAAGACATTGCAAGGCCAAAGGAAGACATTGGAGCAAGAGGAGCCATATCGGGAATTATTATATGCCCAAGAAGTCCTGCAAAGAGGAAGAAGTCATTAAAAGAGCAGTTAACGGAGGAGCATCGCATGTAATATATGCCAAAGAAGAACTATCAGAATCCAAAGGGAAGACCGATCAGAGGAGCATAGGAGTATATATATATATATTATATAAATACATGGACCATATATGCCAAAGAAGAATTATCAGAATCCAAAGGGAAGACTGATTAGAGGAGTAGAGGAGTGTATATATATGTCTATATATATATATATATATATATTCTATAAATACACGGACCCGCTACACCATTATAAAATGCCCTATTGATATATTGCATCCGCGGTAATCACAAGTTATGAAGGGTTGTCACCCCTAAAACCCTCGACTGCTATATACGTATGCAGACCCGATGATCCTATTATATCGCGCCCTAATGGTATATCACATCCGTCATGTCAAGAGTTATGTATCATAGAGTTTAAAGCTCATGTCATGATTAAACTACAATTCCGATAATAATGCGAACCCGACTACACCATTGTAATATGATTTAACATATTATCGCATCCATCACATATCGCAGATATTGTAAAGCCTTGATGTTCTATAAAGCGTCGATTGCAATATATATATATGGACCCGATGGTTTCATTAAAAACAGTTTGTTGAATGTCGCATCCGTCCCATTGACAGAAGGGGAATTGGCCATGTTGTGTGTAAAACTGCTAGTTGCGATAAAGTTGTGGAGAAGCAGACCCGATGAAGTTATAGATGTAGGCGTAATGTATTTGAAGTCTAGCCTTAAGCATTCAGTCGGGTTTTTCTGTGTATTCCTATGTATCTCGACAAATGTATTTCCCGGGGTTTTTAAGGCCAAAAGCACAAATTAATGTTTTTGATAGTTTAGTAGGGCCAGCCTGAATGATTGCGATTGCGATTGTGATTGTGGCGTGGCATGTGGGGCCTCCCTATTGGTACTGTCTCTCCAATGAAATCCTCCATATACAATGAAGTCTAATGTATGAATATTATTAAAGGAAAATGACCTCTCTGATATTTTTAATAAGCAACATTTCTTTGTATTTCGACTGCCCTTCCTCCTGAACGTGTCCAATGAGTGTTGGTGAACACGAAGAGACAGAGGAAGCCAAAGATCGGGAAGTCGAAGATCAAGCAATCAAAGGAGGAAGCCAAGAAGTCGAGTGAGCACAGAGGAAGCGAAAGTTCAAGCAAGTGAAAGGGAAGCCAAAGGTCAGGCGTATCAGTATAAGAAAACAAAGAATTGCCTTTATGCTATTGTTGTTGAAAAAACTGGAAGAAAAGGAGGCAGCCGTAGGTCCAGCAGAACAGAAAAGGGCCGAAGGTCCAACAGGGCAGGAGGCATTCGAAGGACGAGCATCTCTATTGATCATGTTACCCTGTGAAAGACTGAGACCTGTGATGAATTAATTAGAGCTTAGTGTAGCTAATAGTAGACTCACTAAAGTTGTGCAGAGACATTATCAGAGATCATGATGGCTATTGCAGACTCTGTGTGGACAGTATGAAGAGTTGTAAAGAATCCTTCATAAGAAGATTGGTTGCCATTGATGTTGTAGCATGGAGACTACAGTGAAGCTATAAACAGACAGAACTCAGTAAAGAAGAGACCTGAGAGCAGAACATTACTATCAAACATGCCTTGACAAGATTGGGTCGGAGCCCTTGGGGTTGGTGCCTCAGAAACTGGAAGGATTGGTGTCCTTGGGATTGGTGCCTCAAAAACTGGAAGGATTGGTGTCCTTAAGGTTGGTGCCTCAGAACTAGAAGGATTAGTGTCCTAGGAGTTGGTGCTCCTAAGTCCAAGGTTGGTGCCTTGACAAAATAGAGTTGGTGCTCTGGAGGTTGGAGCCTCACAAAAGTTCAAGTTGGTGCTTGGAAATAGATTGGAATTATATATATATATATATCTTGTTATCTATTTTATTGTAAAGATTATATTAATAAAAGCATTTATTCTTGTTGTTTTATTTTTTTCCGAAGAGCAAAATCATAGTTTTATTAATTAAGACAAAATTACATGCTGCAGATGCTATGGCGCATTCCATTAGCAGTATTGCTGCTGATCAAAGATCATGAAAAACAAGAAAATAATGTACAAATGGGGAAAAGTCAAGCTTTTCACCCTTTTTTCTTCTCAACCTTTCTCCACCCCCTAAGTCGGTGATGAAGATACAAGTGCTAGCATTCTGTCAGCCACAGGTTGGGGGTTGTCTTTATCAGAATATGAAGTGTCTGATATGTGTTTTCGTTTGGATCCGCTGAAATCCATTGTTTCTGGTATCTTTACCGACTGTGAGTCCATAGGTTCTTGTGGATTTATGTCTTCTGCTTCTGGTTCTTTGTGCATCTGATTATTCTTGTTGGGAATGACATGTTCCACATCCTCTTCCTCCTCTTCATCTAAGAGTGGTGGAGGAAATTTCCATCCCTTGGCTTGTTTCCCTGTTTTCTTCTTCCTACGAATGTATTTTTTGGCTATAGGACACGTGTTTTGTAGGTTTCCTATTTGTCGGCAGGTTATACGTTGGAATGTTGTATTTTCATAATCTAAAACCTGTGTCAAACTCCTCTGTCTATGCTTCAATTGAATTTGATCTGGAAAGCCTCTACTGAGGTCTACTTCCACATATATTCATGCAAAAGTGTAGATTCTTTCCTCCAGTCTTTGGGTGTCCATTTTGATGTAACACCCAATAGTATTACTGATTCCTGCAAGAACTTATTGATTCCAGAGGTGTATTGGGAGATTGTGCAGGCATACCCAAACTGGCATCATAGAGACAACCATTGTATTTGCATCAAATTCTGGGAACCATGGTGTGGTGAAGAGTCCTGTGGTCCCCCAGAACCAAGGTCCTTCCTGTATTACAATGTCTCTAGCCTTTGCTGTAGGAAAGTTTACTATGAATAACCCATTGGAACAGAGATGTATTTCGCATTGTGTAGTCCAATTTGTGAAGATCCAATGAAATAGATCAACAGGTTTGGGCCAAAAAAAAATGAATCTACAAACTAATGCTTGTCTTTCATATATAGTACAATGCTTATCTGTTTCTGGTATATCTATGCTTAATTCTAGGGTATAATTCAACTATTCCACAATATATGGCCTTGCATCCATTCCTGTTTGATTTGGTGTTACCGCGACTGGATTTTTCCCATGGAGAATGTTTTTGAAGGATATACCTCCAGTTTTTTCTCCAGATGTGTTTATGTATTTTTTGTTGTGCTATTCCCACTTCCTTCTCCCCTATAAGGATTTCTATTATTATCTGCCACGCCACCTCTTATTCTCAGATTGAGAATTATTGTTGACAGAGATGCGATTTTGTAATCCCTGAGGTACTTGGTGTCCTAGAGTACTCTGCCCCCACGTATCAAATTTTGTGAACTGGTGGGATATCCCACTTGTTGCGAGATAATATTCTTCAGTTGCTTCACAGAATCGGTCCTATTTACCCAAGCTAAATGTGTTTTTCTAGCAGGGGTTTTGACAAATACTTGGAAGCAGAGGGTACTTACCGAAGATCTAGGTTTTGTTGCAAACTAGGGATAACTTGTCCGAGGATCTGTAGATACTCCTCGCCGCAGAGTGTGCTCTGCGTTCCCTATGCTATGGCCACTGCTTCCCCCAGAGTTATCATCCTTGCTAGTCTCAAGTTTTCCCTCTGCATTCTCAGACTCCCATTTCCTCTTCTTATTCTTAGAAGAAAACTTGTTATTCTCATTATCTTTATTGGCTTTAACGTTTCAAGAAACCTCAACAAAGGAGGGACCGTCCCTAGACCAGTGCACCACTTTCACCCAGGTCTGAATCAGGGTCGAGGGGGAGGGCGATGGATTGGTTCTCTCCTTGTTTGACTTCTCATCACCATAGATCCATATCCTCGGATGACTGCCTCCATAAATAGTCCTAGATTCCAGGGGTAGGATCTTGTTTTCACCCCTTCGACTCTCAAGCCCTACTTCATCGACCTTCGACTCTAGTACTTCCTACAAAAAAAATGTATGCAGGTTTTTGTCTTAGCATAGATAGTTAAGCTCATCATGAGACCTGTCAAGGATAGATATGTGTTAAATTCACCCTGACTATTAACCCAACACCAATCCTGCACTGCCCAAACCATCCCAATGGCATCTCCTATTCCTATTGATTGGTGAACAACAGATCGATAGAAGCCAAAGTATATTCATTTGCCTTCTGATTGATCTGGTCGGAGCAGGTGCATGTCTATCGTCAAATTATCCATTCCTATGATCCCTTGTCCCGCTCTGGATAAAACACCTCGGATCAGGAAGGGAGAGTTCAGCCATGACCAGAGTAGTGGTTGATCTGCCACAGGGGAGTCGTATTGCGGTTTGTGGAGGAGCCTGACAATTAATGTTCTGTGGGGACCTCGGCTCCCTTCCTGTATTCTCCTTTGTTTCCCTAATCTCTGGTCTGGAGAGCGGCAACGTTGCAGAAAAGAGTTTCAAAAACCCTAGCCATTGCTCATTCAATCTCCTCCCAACTCCACTCAGCTCAATCACGACCAGTAAAATCCTGATACAGAATGAGGAGGAGATATTACTACCTGCATGTCAGCCCCCTATACACCCATTTATTCTTATTGTTAATCTTGTGGTCTGAATATAAATGTTTTCACTGGTAAAATAACAATTGAAAAATAAATATTGATTCACCCCCCTCTCAGTATTTCCAACAATTGGTATCAGAGCCAGTACCTTCATTCAAATCCTAACAGCTTGAAGGTTGATCTTTAGAACACAAATGGCGAAGTCAAGGAAGAAAGTCTCCAATCCTCCTAAGGATGTGTCTCCATCTACCACTAAATTAGAAGATAATCAATTTGAGGAGGCTCCATGGTTCAATGGGAACTTTAATATATGGGAAGCAAGAATGAGGAATTTCTTAAAGACTCAAGGCACTGAAATCTGGAAATCAGTGATTGTTGATAGCATGATGGATGGAGCTTCCAAGGAGTGCAATTAAAAAGAAATGAAGGCAAACTTGAATGGGCTACCTGATTCTATAACGAACAATTTAGGAAAATGTTAGTCAGCAAAGGGTATATGGGACAAACTTCATGACCTTCACTCAAAAGGAGCATTGACCATGACCATCAGTCAAGAAGATGATAGAAATCAAGAAGGAAATCTAGAACCCATCACAAAAGCTGAAAATGAGAATGATGATATCAAGGCCAAAGAAGATCTAGAAGATGAAGAGAATGAAAAAGATTTTGTAAAAGATCTCCTTGCTCAACCTATGGCTGCCACAAAAGAGATTAACAATTTGAGAAAGGAAAATGAGGAACTTAAAAAGATAGCACTAGCTGGTGACCAAGATCAAACAAGGGAGAAAGTTGACCTTGTCAAGCTTCAAGTACAAGAAAGGGATGAAGAGCTTGCCAAGCTTAAGAAGGAATTTCATCAAAGCAAAAGAAAGCATCATGAAGAAGTCATATCCATGACAAATCAATTAGATAAAGCAAAGAAACGGGAAGATACCTTGTCAAGTCAACTTGAACAAAGGCACAAGAGCTTGAACAAACTTGAAGAAGAGATTGGTCAATACAAGGTAGAGGTCTCCTCTCTCAAATATCAACTACAAGAAGCAACGAAACAAGCACAAGGAGCTGAGAAGACAATGGAAGCATTAGAAATCATAGAAGGACAGGTTGATGAAGCAGAAAAGGAAAGAAACACCATGATATTTCAAGTAAAAGCAAACGATGAAGAAATCTTCAAATTAAAATATAACATCAAACTGATCAAGGCCAAAACATGTAAAGCTACAAGGATCAAGGAGAAAATGTAGATAAGACTAGCAAAGGAAAATGAAGAAATCTTCAAAATGAAGTCAGATATCATATCCCTTAAAATAGAAGCAAATGAAGCTACTCGCATCAAGGAAGAAACTGAGAAACAACTTGCTAAGAAGAATAATGAGTGTGAAATATTGGGAGAATAGTTTGTCTTCCTCAGAAAAAGGTTGAAGGGATGAACAAAACCTTGAAGAGCTCTCAGCCTTGGATGACATGCTCATCCATCAAAGACATCCATTTGATAAATAGGGTCTCGGGTATGCAAGTGAATCCTCAAACAAGAATGATAATGCTTCAAACAAAAGGGATGTGAAGAAGCCAGAAAGAAATGGTGATGCTCCCAGTTCCAACAAAGGCAAGGAGAAAAATCAAGGCAACAATGGAAGAAATACTGCTCCAAGAAGAAATGTAGATAATGTCAAGGATGCTAAAAGCAATGGTTATCATCAAAGGAACTCAAGATAAAAATACTTCAGAAGTAAATCAAGGAAATCTCCATCTCCCAGGTACCAAAGTTTATTTCTTGGTTATTGTTATTCTTGTACAAACTTTGGTCACATGGCAAAAGATTGTAAAGCATATCATAAAGATAGATGTTATGGTCCCCAAACACATCATAAAGATAGATATTATGGTCCCCAACAATCTCCAAGGAACAATTTTGTAGGAAGAAATCATGAATTCTTATTCATGAACAATGTAGAATGCTTCAAGTGTCATAACATTGGTCATATGGCACGTGATTGTAACTTAACTTGGGCTCTTACATAAGCTAGAACCATGCAAAAGAATAAAGTTACACAAGTATGGAGAAGCAAGCAAATACAATCTAAAAGTCCCTTGAACTCTCTAGCCAACAACACATGTTATTGGCCAGAATTTTGACAATTTAAGCATTTGATGGGAAGACTCTACCAAAAGAGATGATGCATACAATTAGGGGGAGCCTGTGATTCTTGATCATTATTGTAGAAGCTATTAGTGAAAGGGTCCTTATGAAATCCTTGTTGAGCTATATTAACAATCTTTCTTTGATAAAGATCATTTCTCAGGAGTACTCCATTGAAGAACATGATCCTGTAACCATTCTTTGGACTATTGTTGAAGATGCTTTCCACTTAATCACTAATTAGTAATTGGAGCAACAGAGAAGGTCATCTAATACTAGAGAAATAGTGAAAATAACTATGGTGCTAATATTACAGATGTTAAATGTCTCGACTCAAGGATTTGATGTGAGAACAGGAAGATTATGGACACAAATAGAGGCAACCTTCAAACAAACAGATACATCTAAATTGGAACATGAAGCAAGAGTAGTTGGTAGCATCTAACCAAAACTGAAGCATTGCAAAAATACGCAAATCAGCAAAAAGAATTTGAAAGACTATCATAGATTGGATATAAAAACCAACTAGTGGAGATAACTTGCAGAAATATTTACAAGAACACAAGGAAAAGATGGCTCATCAAAAATACTATAGAAAGGAGAATGTTGTGCAGTGGAATATAGCTCAGTAACTTAAGGAGAAGCATAGAGATACAAAGGAACTTAGATCTAAAGAAAGATAGTAATTTCAGTGGCATTTTCTTAATCAGACTATGAAGGCCCCTTAATTCTGACTGTGGAGACAACAAAATATGGATTGAAGCATAAAAACTTGGACTTGGACACTTGGTGTGTGGCTATTTGCAATCTGTTTGAAAGCATTGAAATGGAGCATATTTAAGCATGATTGAAGCCATGATAAAGTAGTTCTGAGACATGAAGAGTGGATAATGTGCTAATTGATGATAAATCATCAATCCTTCTATCTTGAGTAAAAAGAAGAGCACTATGACAGGAGGAGTAACAGACCCATGAAGATCTACTATTCATGAAGAAGAGTAGCAGTTCGACAAGGGGAGTCCTTGTGCACTCCTTTTCCATTGATGTAAAAGGGGGAGAGAAGAAGAATATTGCCATAAAAGGTTGTCATTTATGTCAATATGGAAATATTCTAGACAGTAAACAAGATGTGAAGCCAAGTAGAGCAGATCCATGAAGCAACAGGAGTATGTCTATGTAGCAATATCCTAGGATACTAAATGATGATATGAAGCCAAGGAGCAAGGCCATCAGGAAAGCCAAGCCATGAGTAAGAGTCTGTTAACGGAGGAGTTAACAAAGGAGGCATATCAAAGCTATCGCTTATGCTTAAGAGTATTGTAGAATATCATAGCAAGAGAGGCATATCGAAAAAGACAGAAGCCATCAAGGTATGAAGGTATTAGACAAGTTCATTGAAAGACATTGCAAAGCCAAAGGAAGACATTGGAGCAAGAGGAGCCATATAGGGAATATCACATGTATTATATGCCCAAGAAGTCCTATTGGAGCAAGAGGAGCCATATCGGGAATATCACATGTATTATATGCCCAAGAAGTTCTATTGGAGCAAGAGGAGCCATATCAGGAATATTGCATGTATTATAAGCCCAAGAAGTCCCGCAAAGAGGAAGAAGTGATCAAAAGAGCAGTTAACGAAGGAGCATCGCATGTAATATATGCCAAAGAAGAACTATCAAAGTCCAAAGGGAAGACTGATCAGAGGAGTAGAGGAGTATATATATTATATAAATACACAGATCATATATGCCAAAGAAGAACTATCAGAATCCAAAGGGAAGACCGATCAGAGGAGCAGAGGAGTGTATATAATATTATATAATATATATATATATATATATATATAATATATATATATATATTATATTATCTATAAATACACGGACCTGCTGCACCATTATAAAATGCCCTATTGTTATATCACATTCGTGGTAATGGCAAGTTATGAAGGGTTGTCACCACCAAAACCCCCGACTGCAATATACGTATGCGGACCCGATGATCCTATTATATCGCACCCTAATGGTATATCACGTCCTTCATGTCGGGAGTTATGTATCGTAGAGTTTAAAGCCCTTGTCACGTTGAAACTGTGATTGCAATAATAACATAGACCCAACTACACCATTGCAATATGATTTAACATATTATCGCGTCCATCGCATATCGCATATATTGTAAAGCCTTGCCACTCTATAAAGCGTCGATTGCGATATATATATGGACCTGATGGATTCATTAAAAACAGTTCATTGAATGTCGCATCTGTCCTGTCAACAGAAGGGCAATTGACCATGTTGTGTGCAAAACTGTTGATTGCGATAAAGTTGTGGAGAAGCGGACCTAATGAAGTTATAGATGTGGGCGTAATGTATTTGAAGTCCAGCCTTAAGCATTAAGTTAGGCTTTTTGTGTATTCTTGTGTATTCCGATAAATGTGTTGCCCGGGTTTTTTAAGGCCAAAAGCATAAATTAATGTTTCTGATAGTTTAGTGGGCCTGAATGATTGCAATTGTGATTGCCATTGCGATTGTGATTGCCATTGCCATTGCAATTGCGATTGCGATTGTGACGTGGCATGTGGGGCCTCCCTGTTGGTATTGTCTCTCCAATGAAATCCTCCGTAAACAATGAATTCTAATGTATGAATATTATTAAAGGAAAAGGACCTCTCTAATATTTTAAATAAGCAACATTTCTTTGTATTTCAGCCACTCTTCCTCCTGAACATGTCCAATGAGCATTGGTGAACACGAAGAGACAGAGGAAGCCAAAGATCAGGAAGCCAAAGATCAAGCAATCATAGGAGGAAGCGAAAAGGTCAAGCGAGCACAGAGGAAGAATAAGTTCAAGCGAACAAAACGGAAGCCCAAGGTCACGCCTATCAGTATAAGAAAATAGAGAATTGCCTTTATGCTATTGTTGTCGAAAAACTGGAAGAAACAGAGGCAACCGAGGTCCAGTAGAACAGAAAAGGGCCGAAGGTCCAATAGGACAGGAGGCATTCAAAGGACGAGCATCTCTTTTGATCGTGTTACCCTATGAAAGACTCAGACCTGTGATGAATTAATCAAGTACACAATGCAGTCTGAAGAAAAATTTTGTGATGTAATAAATAAAGTTTTATCTGACATTGTTTGAAGGGAGAAGTAGCCAGCAGAGAAGCAGTGATGCTAAAGCATTTAATGTGGCAGTTAGAACAAATGCTTGAATAGAAAGTTGGTTCTTGTGCAAAGCTTAGTGCATCTAATAGTAAACTCACTAAAGCTGTGTGGAGACATTATCAGAGATCATGATGGCTATTGCAGACTCTGTGTGGACAGTATGAAGATTTGTAAAGACTCCTTCATACGAAGATTGGTTGCCATTGATGTTGTAGCATGGAGACTACAGTGAAGCTGTAAATAGATAGAACTCAGTAAAGAAGAGTTCTGAGAGCAGAACATTACTATCAAACATGCCTTGACAAGACTGGGTCGGACCCTTGGGTTTGGTGCCTCAGAAACTGGAAGGATTGGTGTCCTACGAGTTGGTGCTCCTAAGTCCAAGGTTGGTGCCTTGACAAAACAGAGTTGGTGCTCTGGAGGTTGGAGCCTCACAAAAGTCCAAGTTGGTGCTTGGCAACATTATATATATATAATATATATTATATATATATTATATATATATATATTATATATATATATATATATATATATATATAATAGTATCTATATTATATATATATATATATATATATATAAGTATATATTATATATACTATACTTGTTTATCTTTATTGTTTTGATTATATAATATGTTATTCTTATTGTTTTACTTGTGTAATATAGATGTTTAAACTAGTAAAATAAACAATTGAAAAAGAAACACTAATTCACCCCCCCCCTCAGTATTTCCAACAATCCCAAGGATATAAAAGATACAGAGCAACTTATAAAGAAGAAAAACGATGATATTGCTGCACTTAAGAGGCAATTAAAAATACCCCAGCCAACATCCTCAAACTCCAGAAGTCTTAGAGAGCCAAACCAAACATGAGGAGCTGATGACTTGGTCCTAAAGCTGAATGATCAATTAAAGGAGACAAAAAAGGAGTTGGAAGCTTTAATTCAATTGAAGCAAAGCATCTTGGCCACAACTTCTAAAGATGTCATCCCTACAGTATCCATAGCAGTCCCTTCTACACTAGCACCTACAGCTCCACCTGCCAAAGCATTGCCAATTACAACAGAATCTACAACAACAGGTGCATCAGGAGAGAAAGTAGCAGAATTGATTAAAGCCATGGAAGAGATGTCTATCTAGGCTACAGAAATGAATAGGCTAAGAGAGAAGGTGGAAAGCTTGGAAACTGACTACAAAATTTCCCATCTTAAGCAAAAGGAAGAGGCACAAAAGACCCAAAGAATGAGTTCAAGAATCAAAGTCTTAGAGAAACATCTAAAATTGGAGAAACCCCTTGGGAAAACCAAGGAAATGTTGTGGGGCAATATCATTGACTCTGTCAATGATATTTGACCATCTATTCAAGTTATTTTGAGGATACAAAATTAGTAAAGATAGCTACAAAAGTTATCCAAAAGGTCAAAGAAGAATTAGGAGACATGCCTGAGGATGCCAATAGACTCATCCACTTCCTCAACGGCAAAAATAGGTATGAGCTCCAAGAAATCAATATAGAAGATAGGATTGAAACCATCTTGGAGATAAGGAAGGTCCTTTCCAAGAGAAACCTAATGCTGAACTTAGAAAAAAAGTGCCATAACATGCAAGTAGCCATTGATAGGTTCATGGCTAAATTCCAGATTTTGAGGAAAAAAGGATTGCCTAGTCCATTAGTTATTAATAATAAACTCATGACACAGTTTGACTATGGTAATAGACTCAAACAGTTGGCTAAGGAACAAGCTAGCACTTCATCCATAAAAGCACTGCCAACAGGCAAAGTTTTGTACCACACATTTGAGAACTTGTTTTTTCTTGAGCATGGGATAAAACACTTATTCCTCACCAACCCCAATTTTGCTAAGTATACTGAAGCTGATGAGATCTATAGGAGGATGATGAATTTAAAATTACTTGATGCAGAATGGTGGGAGACATTGATTGATTTATTGTGATAAATTTACAGCAAAAAGTTATTGCACAATAAAAATGAGAGTAGCCAGGTAAACAGATGAAAACAGGGAAACAAGGTCAAAGAGTATCAGGGTCAAAGAGTATCAAGTGAAAGACAAAAGTTGAAGAAGATTCTAGCGTGAAAGACCACAAGTATAAGCCAGCATAAAGGGCTACAAATCCAACCATAAAAGCCAGCAGTACCAAATAAAAAGGGATAGCATGAAACAGTTCAATAGTTATCCTATCTTCTTGCAAGAAGATATTTGTATTTCCTAAATTAAATGTCAAGTTAGTTTGAGATATTTTGTAATAATTTTTTGTACAAATACTTCATAATTTGAAGTATGTAGGGTGGATTCTTAGACATTTCTATAGACTTTCTTGATCAAAGACTGTAAGCTATTGTATCATTGTTTGGACCAACAAGCTGGATTAATGAATAAAGCCAAGACATTTCACAGGATTCATGTGTAGTGTAAAGTACAGACAAGTATTTTCTCTTGTGTTGTTATCTTTCTTTAAAGAAATTTCCATAATATTTAATGTATCTGAAATTTGAATGCTATAATATGGAATGATATCTCATAATTTGCTTCATTGCACTTTGTTTTAACTATTATGCATTTTAATGTTTTTTTTCTAATTATTGAAGTTAAGGAGTTATTGATTGCTCCTTAGTTTAGGTAGTTTCCCTCTAATCTATAGTAAGGGATTCTTCATTGCCCTTTGCTCATGATTATCCTCTGTTCTTAATTTTAATCCCAGATTGAGAATTCTTAAATGCTCTCTCACCCTAGTTAAGATCATTTCACCCACTCAGCCCAAAGACCTGCACTTTACTCTTCTAGCTTGTCCTTTGAACACTCCCTTTAATGAATTAATTCCAGTTATGCTACCCTTCTTTGAATCCATAGCCCAATAGTCCAGAGACATCATTCTATCCATCTGTTTTAAGGATTCCACCATCCAACCTTCAATACAAATCAAAATCCCCCGAACTTTAAGAACTAGCCTAAAATCCCAGCAAACAAAGCTGAATCATATAGAGAGAGCCCTCTCTGAGTCATAGGTTGGCTAGAGCTTATAATTAAAAGATCGGTTTGTGGTTACCTCGGTCTTTTCCTTCTTCTCATAACTTCTAGGGAAAAATTCTGAGTGATAACACATCCTTCTGTTCACAGTAGGTTTCCCACCAGTCCTTGACGTGGGGTGCTGCTTTGAGAAGTGCAAAAGTGATGTTTTCTCGGCTGGAAAAATCATGAATGAAAAAATATCCTTCTAGTAAGTCTAAACATTTATCTATAGCATCTACATCTATCTGACCCTCAAATATGGTAATGTCAAAGTTAACCTGTACCTTAAAGGGTGTGGCACTTCTAGAGTAGCTACCAGAAGTAGATGTGTCGTCCTTGGGTAGTCGCTGAAGGATCTGGGCAAAGTTGTCCATCATCGCATTCCTGTGTCACTCGAGGGCTTCTTCGAGCAAGATTTTGATAGGATCTCCTGCCCCCTCGTCTTTATTTTCATCCGCCATGGGAGGTCATCAGGATTTGCGAGGCTAGTCTTGCAAAGGTTCGACCAGTTCAAGCCCTAACTCCTTATATCTCGACCTCGTTGGGGACATGCAAAGAAAAGCAAAGAAAGAGAAGACCGCTCTAATACCACTGATCCAGATTTAAACAAGAATGCAACAAATTACAGATATAACCATAAATACAAAGATGCAGTAGAAATAACACTTCATTTCATTAATATCAAATACTAAAATATGCTTAAAAACAGAATGGAAATAAGAATAGCTCAGGCGATGTTGGCTTATCTCTGAAAAGAGATGTGGTGGCTACATGCCTCTAAATTGTGTTACAATGAGGCTCGAAGGCCTATTTATTATTGAGAAACAATGGAAAACCCTAAACATCCAAAAACCTAACCCTAGGAGATGAAGCGCCAAACTATGGGCCCCATTTGGATAAATTGGTACATCAACTTCCCGGGCTTGTAATTTTGGCATACGATCTCGTTTTGACATGCACAATACCTCGTTAGAAATATCTATCCGAGGATTCCCAAAAAACGTCATTTAGGGCCTCAAAATGGCTCTGGAAGTTCACGACCCGAAAAAATGCCAAAAATAGTAAATTGTGCTACAAATAAGGAAACTGAAAAACTGAAAGAGACAATGGTGGGGGTCCAAGTAAAATAGGCAGGTGGCCACCAATATCCACCTAGATCATGTAGGCATGTCTTCAGTTTGAACTGTCGCTGAAGTGGTTTCATCTCCAAGATTTACGGCAGTCCGACCAACATTCCTCTTATGCTTCCTCACTAATCTCCGTAAGCATATCACTTGCTTCCTTAGCTTAGTAATTTCCATTTTTAATTGTGTATTCTCCTTAAACTATGATCGGTACCTTTTATGGATGGGGGTAGTTCTCTTTGCACACTGTTCAAAGAATTCCTTTTTGATGATGACCTCCTCCATAGGTCTCATGGTCAGTGTTGGATTTGGTGCATTGACGTCAGTGAACTCATCATCCGGCTCCTGTTTCACCCTTATTTCTTTTGTCTACTCCATAACCATGTCTTCCTTGAATAGCTCCGAAGCCACTACAGGCCCTTGCAAAGTATCATTTTCAACACCCTTTTCTTGTGGCTACTCTGTTGCCTGGTCATCTTCTCCCATTTGCTTAGAAATTGGTTCTTGCCCTTGCGGGTAGGTACCAATAGCAACATTTTCTTCCAATGGCTTTGTGGAAACAACATCAACCACAATTTCTTCAACTTCCCTTCAGACGACACTGGTTCTTGTGTAACAGTGTCGACCACTAGTTCTTCAATTTTCCCAATCTGTCCACCAATCAAACACTAGTTCTTGTGTGACAATGTAGACGATGGTGCTCATAGTTATCCCTAAAAATCGTAGGATCGAGAGAGAGATATTTTCTTTCACCAAGCATCCTGGGGAGCGAAATTTTCTTGTCCCTCTTGGCAGGGAAGCGGAAAGCGGAGAATGAGGGATATCCTCCTCAATCTCCATCCTTTCAACATTTTCTACTTCAAGTCCTTCAATTATTTCTCCTTCCCCTTTGTCTACTCGTTGTTTTGTACTCTCCTCCTTTTCTTCCTATGCCACCTATTCTTCTATTTTGGCCGCTTGCCCAGCAGTCGATGTTGGTTCTTGTGTAACAACATTGACTACGGCTCTTGTTTCTTCCACCGTTTTGGTAGACTACGTTGGTTCTTATGTAAGAGTGTCACTTACAGTTTCTTCCACTGTTGGAAATTATTCCATCAATTTAGCCGTCAATGTTGGTTTTTGTGTAACAGTGTCGCCTGCACTTCCTTCCACTTCCATTTCTCCTGCTTCCAAGTTGGTAATCGACGTTGGTTCTTGTGTAACAGTGTCACTTGCACTCCCTTCTACCTCCTTTTGTTTTGTTTCCAAGTCAACAATCAATGTTGTCTCTTGTGTAGCAACATCATCTATGGTCCCTTCCTCTGCTGGCGATTTTTCTCTACCTTGTTCTGTCACCAATTCCTCCAATTGTTTAGAATCCAACACTAGTCCTTGTGTAACAACGTCATCTGTGGCTTCTTCCTCTACCACTAATTCTTCTTCCTCTCTTACAGGCATCATGGCCACAAGTTCCTCTGTTGCTGATTTAGTGAACTGTGGCCAAGCCACAGAAGTCTGTGACAAGACATGCACCACTGACATCCTAACAAGCCCATGGTTTGTGAGGACTACCAATAGTTGGCGCGACTAATGATCATCCCGTATCATTAACTAAAGGTTATTCCATAAGAAATATGGCATATCCAGAGAATGCACATGACAGAACCGAATGCATGCAAGAAGTTTAAAATGGTATTTGAACAAGGTAGAGAGTCGGCCTTCACAAGTAATGTATCGCCCAATGAAGTATGCGACCTTCGCCCATGGATGCATCAAGGATTTCTGATCATATCCCTTTCCCTTGTGAACCACAGTTTCTCCTGCCTACAAGAATAATTCTGGAAATTCCGATAAGGGCGATTTCCAGGCGAACCATTTCTTCCCTCCTTGCGGTAATCTACTAACAGTCCAGATAATTTCTTCAGTGACGGGAATGTCCATTCCATGGACTCTAGAATAATTCCCATCTAAATTCAATGAAAATTCGACTGCAACGACTTCATCGAATCACTACAACCTCTCAAAATAGGTGTGCCATCCTACAGCTTGAAAAACCTGCCATACATTTGAATGGCACTAGACCAGCGTTGTGTCTTTCGGTTTGTTCCTAACAGCTTTCCCACCCATCATGCCAGTTTCTCTATAGCAGCACTTGGAATAGCAGCAAAACCATTAAGGAGAGTGTTAGCTAGTAAAGTTGCGATTATAGGGATTAGGGTGGCAAAGGATGCGGTGATTAGTAAATATGGGCAAATGTTATGGGAAAAATCCATGGTAGATTGTGGTAATAATGGAAATTATTATAACGCATTGCAAAGGACCGTAATTCAATGCAATCATATGTGGTTCAAGTTCCAATGCGTATGGATAAATGTGCAAGGTATGGTGGAGATCGGAATAATGATCGTGGAATGTACAAGTTGGCGTGAGGTTCAACAATGATAATGATGGATCATCATTGCTATTAAATACAACATCTTTAACATTAAATACAATATCTCCCCCTAACTAAGGGATGATCGTCCACGGTCATTTCTAGTCATGTCATAAGTGAAATATCAATAAAATCCATGAAGTTGGTGTTATAGACATTTTTGGGCACTTCAACCCCAATCACAAATGTCCATGAACTGAGGGCTCTTAAGTCCCTAAAAGTGTTGCTTCACTGCCTAAAGGAACAAGGTCAACTGATTACATCATCTCCCAGAAGTTCTCCACTGAAAACTGCTCATAAATGGTTAAAAATGGACCATACTGAAAGCTCACTCCAGAGGGTGCGATGCATATCACCTTCCCAATGTACAGGGTGTGATGCATACTGTTTTGCTCCTCTGTAGGGTACGATGGTCGGGAATGGACAAATGGCAGGGACAAAAATGTGAGGTGGAAGATCATGGAATCTTCCAGAAGCTTCCCCTCTGACACTTGCCTCTCCATTTTCGCCAAGGATGAGTAAGAGATCATCATTCTCCAAGTGGAAGTAGGAACTGTCAGAGAGAAGACACTAATCAAGATCCCAAAAGATGACTCACCTCTCTGTAATCATCTATATATGGATCCCTCATCACAGAGATCCAGAGGCTGGAATTTTGTATCTTATAAAGAAGTGTTGTTGGTATTCTGGTGTACATTCACAGTGTTGGGTGATCTAGCTTTGCTTGAGGTGAAGAAGGGCTTCTTAGCTGGAGGATGATGCTGGGTAAGAGCACATGGTTGTAATCTTCTTGCTACTTTTCATCTAAATAAAGTTATTCTTGTTTCCTTCCATATTCTTGTGTACTTGTTTATATATGCTTGTATATGGTTAATGAACATCTGATCCTGCATTATTTATGAATTTAGATCCTTGTTTCTTGCATAGTAGTATGTTGTTGTGATTCCACAGGCCCTTTTGAAGCTTGGCATACAAAGAAGAAGCGGCAAAACTCTATCAAGAAGGAGAGGAAATCGAGCGCGAGACTCAGGTTGGCCCTCTTGGTTTTCCTCTCATCTATTTTCATAAAAGGAATCAATAGTAGACTTTGATTGTTTGTTTTTAAGATAGCCACCCATCTTAGTGGGAATAGCAGCATCCGAGTGGACACTATTCCCGGATAACAAATGGGATGGAGGATTTTGATGATGTTCATTATTCTTGTTCTAACGAAGTACAAAACCAAGAGTACAAAGGTTGTGGTGAGCAGTTTTCTTATTTACAAACCTTCAATCACCATTGTCACACCACTCATAGGAGGCAATCAAACATTGCTTTAGAGTATATGATCGTTGCAATTGTAGCAATTAATTTACTAACAAAAAAATGTCTTGAGAGGCATGTGAAGCTACACCAAAGTGGAATTCCACTTTATCAATGCACAAATCATTGTTCTATATCTTGTGGCAATTGTTTTATCATTATGAATTGTGATCAATTATTGCAGTATGTGTTACTCACCCTCCTTGCCCTGAAACTATGTTCATTGAACTCTCTTTTGCATGTGGGAAGACCTCAATTCCTCCTTCAATCCCTTGTGGAACACCCAATCCTTCGTGCTCATATCCTTGCTCCATTCCTTAGCCATATGGTCATCTTGCTAATTTCGAGGAGTGCCCTCCTTGTACTATTCTTGTTTCAAAAGAATGTGTGGGAAGTCATTTAGTTCTGAAAAATGTGTTGTGTGATTCTTGGACATTAGATGCAACAAGCTCTATGAGAAACCACGGCAATTTAGAATGCATGCATCTACCTCCATGTAACTCAGTTTCCAAGGAAAATTTATCATCATTAGTTAGAATCTCATGTGGGCAACCTTGTGGAGCTCCTCGTAGAAATTGCAGGTATACTTGTACTGCCTCATGTCACCCATCTATTCTATGCCTTGATACTAGATGTGAATTTCTAGTAAATATTACTTGTTCATGAGGTTGATTGACTGCAAAGGTCTGATGACATGATGTTGTATGAAACAATACCAGAGCCGATGCAGTCTTTGAAGCCTATATTCTTCACAAATTGCATGCTCTTCTTCATCCAATGCAATCAAATTCAAATAGTGCCTCTAGGCTAGAGAAAGCTTGCATGTGACGATGAATGTTTAAAAATGGAGAAGAAGATTATGGAAGATGCTTTTGGCATTTGCCAAAAGTTGATAGTCAAGGGATAAATAAAAAGATTTTAGAACTTTTGGCTGAGTTGATCGAGAGAGAACTGAAATCGGGAGAGAAATTATGGCTAACTTGTTGAGGAAAAGTTTAGATACTTGGTTTTGGTGGAATGAAAATCGAGGTCAAACATTATTTGTGTGCATGTTTTTGGCGATATTCCAAAGGACAAAAAGAATATGTTGAGACATCTTGTAGAAAGATAGAACCTCTCCATATATTCATCTGGATGGGAACCAAAACGTTTTCTGATCATATAGGCTACACAGAAGTCAATAGCCCCTGTGCGTAGCATAATGCCCAAAGGGCCATTTCCTACCATAGGACCTGTGAAAACTTACGTTGAAGAATCCCTAAGAAAAGAGAAGTTGATGCAAAACTGTTGTTCGTGATATAAGAAAGCCCTTATAAATGATGATAGTGTGATTGAGCAAGTTAAAGTGTTGGTTAGTTTGTATATGTGGCTGCTAAGAAGATGATCATTGAACATGTGATGTTGATAGTAAAAAATTTGATAGTCCTAGCATGAATCCAGATGACAAGAGAAAGATAAAAAATTGAAGTATAAGCCCATGGGGAGCACGAGAAGGTTATAGTGACTGAAATAAAGGAGACAGTGACTAAAATAAAAGAGATAATACAGACAGGGGGAGCACATGTCAATAGGTGTTATAAATATGTAGTCAAAGGGAGAGACGGTGTTAAGCGGAGCACCCCATTTGTCATTAATGTCAAAGGGGGAGAGAATATCGAAGGGGGGAGAAATGGTAGGAGTATTGCCATCAATGACAAAGGGGGAGATTTTTGGGTAGTGTTGTCATTGATGTTAAAGCAATGGTCAAAGCATGGCAGAGATTGTAGAGAAGTTCATGAGAGGTTGGTGACTAATATCAATCCAAGACAAAGGATTGTTATTGATGTCAAAGCGAAGGGATCCTTCATTAGAGAAATTTTGAGGTCAAAAATTACCCTCAAAACAAAAATTTACAACCAAAATCAACTTTATAAGAGCCAATAAGATTCAAGATGATGATGTCAACCATGGGAGATGATTCACCATTTTTGAGTAAAAAAATTAAAAAATAATAAAATAAAATTCAACTTGTATTTTCAACTTATCTCCCTATGGTTTTACTCAAATTTCGAGTGGGAGCACTCGTTGGATGCATAATTTAATTCTTCATCCAATGAATACCCATGTTGCATACTTTTGATGGATCATGTTGCACGAAAAATCAGAAATACATGAAAAATGTGTTTGCAATCACGTTTTTCCATGTATTTCTCATTTATCGAAAGTATTCAACATGGGTACTCCTTAGATGAGGAATTAAATTATGCATCCTATGAGTGCTCCTGCAATAAATTTGAGTAAAACCATAGGGAAATAAGTTGAAAATATGAGTTGGAAAAACATTTTTTTCTTTTTTCCCTCTAAAATTTGATGATGTAATCTAATCTTATTTTATTATTTCCGATATTATTTTGTAATATTCCTTAAGAAACTCATTTTAGATTTCAAAATTTCTCTAATGATTTCAACTGAGGTGATGCAAAAGGACTTCAACCCCTCAATTTTCAAATGTAATTCTGAAGAAGCCCCTGAAATAAATAAATATTTTGGTGGATAGAATCTGTTAGCGCTTGGAATTCACCTAGGCTAAGATAGACAAACTCTCATGGCTACATCAAACCATTTCACCTCGTAGCTAGCCCTACGAGGTATGAGAAGGCTCTCTCGGGTCAGATTCGGTAGATCTTTCAATATGATAAGCTGACCAATTAGGAATAAAGATTTTAGGCTAGTAAATTGATAAGGGGGGTTGATTTAAAGATTTTTGGTTTTTTGGTGGCAATTGGAGGGAGTGCAATTCAGGGTGCGGGGATTGAGCACAGTTTTTGCAGGGGGATCTTTGGGGCAAGGTAGGAGTGAGCGCTGATGCCTTAATCTGAGATGGATGATCAGGGATGATAGAGAAGGAGCTAAAAAGGGAAAACAACCATTTGAGTCCTCTCTAGATAGTAGAAAACATAAATTTTGAACAAACTAAAAAGCTGAGCATGTCAAAGCATGAATTCAAACTTTACCACTTCATCCGTCCAAATAGAAGCAAAAGAGAGATGTAGAATACATAAACAAACTTACAAGAACATGTAGAGAACACACCATCAACACTACAATCCACAAGAATCCACAAGGATGTCTGAAAAACCCTGGCCTTCTTCCTCTTGAAATTGCAAAGATAGATGTACAATATACAATGAAACTTTCTCCCACAAGAGTCCAACCTTCCAACCTCTCAAAATGACTAAGAAAACACATAATATAGGCAAGCTAACCTCTTCCCTTGCCTCTAGGGGTCGAGCTCATCCTTCTAGGAGCAGTTTGAACCAATTCCAAACTAAGCACTAGATAATAGGCCAGCTCAACCACTTGCCTCTATTACTTAGCTAACTGATTCATGCATTAATTATTCACTTTTTACATCAAGGAAGCTTCTAGAAGGGTAAAGAGAGATAAAATCTATCAAAGTGCCATGAAAATATTACATTTATCCATAATCTACAAGTACAAATGGTCAACCATAGTTAAAACAGTGTTTTTGACCCAAAAAGGTCAATTTTGGCAAAACTGGCTCTCACTGCCGCACCCCCTGGCTCTCACTGTCGCGCCCCTTTGCAGCAACGTTTGAGTGGGTTCCACTGGTCCAAATCAGGTGCAAGATGGCTCATTGGAAAGATTGGTCTGTCTACTTGCCATCCCAAGTGGAATTTTTGCATTTGGAGTTGTTTTGCCCCCTCAAAAACCATTTCTCCCAAGGTCACTTTCTGCAACTCAAAAAGTGGGCAGAAAGTCATTTTTTTGATGTATTTTGAGCTTTTGGAGGCTCAAATCTCAAAATCAGGCTTCTCCCAAGTATTGGTAATTTTTCTCTTTGCATGCCCTTTCCAAAAATGCCAAGTTTTCAAAATTCCGAGCAGTCCTCCAAAATAGTCGCGCTTGGAACGCGACCATGGCACGGGAAAAACCTGTAATTTGCACAAAAAATTCACAAATGACAAAATGTTCTCCAAATTTCTTGAAATTTGGGCTGGGAGTCCCCAATCAAGTACCATGCTCATCCAAAGAGGCTTTGGCCAAAATTTGGAGTGGATCGGGCGTTTTCTTTCGTTTTTGTGTTTTGGCCAACCGTGCTTGGAGCACCTTCGTTCTCGCCGGTATTTTTGACATTTCTCTCAAACCATGACACCTGTGTAAAACGTGAAGGAGGTTTTTCTTTCTTGGCATGTGGTGGACAAAAACCTCTCTCAGTTTTCCAAAATTCATCTTTGACTGCTCTGAAACATCATTTGAGTGAAACTTGCCCTGATGTGTGAAACAAGGAATTTGGTCGAAATGAAGCGAAATGAAGGGGATAAGGGGCTTCTAAATTCTTGGGGAAATTTTTTGGAGTGGGGAGGGATGTTAGGCAGTAGGGGAAAGTGGAATCTCAGAGATTGAGTGAGGGGAAGGGGTCCAAAAGGGCAAATCACAGGCCAAACCTAGAAAATTGCCAGGTTGTAGCTAGAAACTAGTGTTTGTGCAAAAATGAGGATTTTGGAGAATATGAGTGTTGGGAAGTGTATGATATGGTACTTTAAGGATAGGGGAAGGTGTATGAACATCAGGAAACAAGTTTTTCCATTGATTTGACCATCCAAGAGAAATTG
>APFE030155071.1:113080-178424 GCA_000404065.3 Pinus taeda | reverse complement strand
ACAGGACCAATATAAAAATCAAAACCCTAAGGCTAAAATCTCAAGGAATTTCACTAAAACTTTCGACACTAATGGAACAAGTACAGGTGAAGATTTTTGACAGTCAACCAATGGATCTGGGTAGTAAAGACTAAGAAAACCAAAATCTAAAGGGAAAAAGTGATAAAAAAGGGAATTTTCTTAATTTTAACAGGGTACGCAGGCAGCCTGTTTAACCAGGTGCGTGCACGCTCTGTGTACATAGATACAGTGCATACAAGTATGCACTGTGTCCAACGCAGAGGGTGCGTACTACTGTAAAACAAAGAAAAACTAAGTTCTAACTCGACCCTAAGCTAAGCCACCCAAAAACGCAGTCAAGCAACCAAAAAGCAAAAGAAACAAGACTCTTTTCAGATCAAAGTAATGTTCAAAGGAAAAATCAAATACATCAATGGATTCCCCAGCGGAGTCGCCAATTTGCCATGCGGAAAGAGTTATTTTTGCGGACAAACCTAACCTCCCTAGGAGTCTAAGACTCTCTAGTGACAAACAAACCAAACAAGAGCAATCCTTCTCTAAACATCCATTATTCTATGAGAAACCAAGTGTTTTCCGATCTTACCTTAGGTCCAACGCTTGTTGTAGCAGTCCAGCCTTGCTGATCCAGATGAGCTCCTCCTTCACTTTAAGACCTGCATACACTAACAAGACAAACAATTACATAACACCTGAATATTTCATAAAACAAAGCATATTCATCACATAGACCAAGGAGTACATGAAATAATTCATTAACAACAAATCATTGAGAAGAATGGACTTATTTGTATTAAGGAAACAAAAAAGGAACCATTACAACCTGAGCCTTGGTGTTGTGCAAGCGCCTCCCAGGGTCCAACAAGAGATTTCCTCTACTTTGACAAGCTCACCCACTCCCAATATGGCAACAAGGAAGGATAGTGATCTCTCCTCACAAGTCAACAATGGAAGTCCTAATTCCAGCAGCATTTACCCTTTAGAATGTTCCGCTTTCAACCTCCCCTCCCATGGCCCAATGCCTGTATTTATAGTATTCTAGAGGAGGTTATTCAGTTCCAACATCAATGGGATACTCCCTCTTTTGGATGGGGTAGCTCCTCTCTTGATGGTGTAAGCTCCTCTATCATAGGGATGCATGAACCATCTGGAGGCGCTCAATACACGTCAAAAACTCTTCTAGAAGGCTCTAGAAGTGACCACAAGTAACTTTTTAAAGATGAAACTCACGCCTTTTGACCTTTACAGGGGTACTCACCCATCCTTTGGCTTACAGAGCGTACAAGTATGCAGGTACAGTGTGTTTGGAGTGCGTACACGTAGGAAAGGTAGAGAGAACCTGCGTACCCAGAGATAAACATGTTTTTAAGTGACTTTCTCTCTTTCTAAAGTTTGACATGAAGAGCAGAGGTATGAGGCTTGACAAGGAGGGTAATATGACTATTGATGGAGCCATATTAACTGCAGATAGTCATGGTGACAAATTTCAGTGTAACAATAATGATTTTGTTGTAAGAATAAATTGTTACATTCCTTGCAATTCAAATAGGAAGAGGTATTCATTCTATTGATCTATCGCTAAATGGGTTTGTGCTGACTATCTTAACCTTTTCACTGATAGTCTTTCTTTTGTTTTGTATTTTCAAAGTCTAGATGGGTACACTATTGCATTGGCTACACGAGATGAGACTCTTAGGTTTTGGCAAGTCTTTGCAGATCTTGATACCTTAAAGAGGAAAAAGCGTAAAGATGTGGCTAGTGCTTTTAACATGTATCTCATGCATATCTGTTAAGCAGATTATCCTCCATCAAGAATGAGCACAGGGGTATTATCTGCTCACATTGATTAAGCCAAAACCAGCTGACCTTATCGAAATATCCATATATGGATAAGATAAGATATATTTACAGGTCACATGTCTAGAGTGTTGAATCTAACATAGGTATTCATTGTATTGATATAACACTAAATGGATTTTGTGTTGAAAGTCTTTGTTTTTGTGCTGACAGTCTTTCCTTTGTTTTTGTGCTCACACAATCACACCATTTCCTTTCTATTTGGTAAGTCTTTCGATCTCTTGATACCTTAAATAGTACCAAGAGTAAAGATGTTGATGGCACATTAAACATGTATTTCAAGCAGATTCTTTAACCAGATTTACCGCTTCAGATATGAGCACATGGGTATTATCTATGGTATAAGAATAATTTCTTACATTCAAAATATTATAAATAAATAAGACAGTGTAAGCCTCCCATTTTTAACATAACTATTTTTCCTTCTTTATAAAATTTGTCTAACCATTCATGAATTCATTTTTAGTGTATCAGGAGGTTTATGTTTTGTACATGGAGATGCCATTCTCGACATGTACAACTTTGACATAGAAAGGGTAATCTTCTCAGGTAAGAGTAGAAAATATACTCTGTACCATAATGATTTTGTGGGAATAAGCTGTTACATTCCTTGCAATTCAAATAGGCTTTGCTATTCATTCTATTGATCTATCACTAAATGGGTTTGTGCTCACAGTCTTAGCCTTTTTGCTGATAGTCTTTCTTTTGTTTTATATTTTCAGAGTCCAGATGAGTACACTGTTGCATTGGCTACAGGAGATAAGACTCTTAGGTTTTGGCAATTTTTTGGAGTTCCTGATAGCTTAAATAGGACAAAGCGTAAATATGCGACTGGTGCTTTTAACATGTATCTCACGCATATCCGTTAAGCAGATTTTTCTCCTTCGGGAATGAGCATAGAGACATTATCTATTGACATTGATCTAGCCAGAACCAGCTAACCTTATGGAAATATCCATATATGGTTAAGATAATATAGCTTTACAAGTCAGACCTCTAGAGTGTTGCATCTGGCAGAGGTATTCATTGTATTGATCTAATGCTAAATGGATTTTGTGTTGAAAGTCTTTGTTTTTGTGCTAACAGTCTTTCCTTTGTTTTTGTGTTGACACAATCACACCATTTCCTTCGTATTTGGTACGTGACCTGAATTGGATCCTTAAACTCTCTTAAAGTTATCCAGACTCTGCAAAATATCATATCGAAGTTTAAAGTCTTATGGATGTCGAAGCCTATCATAAATAACCTATAAACAATAATAATTTACAGCCATCATAGAGCAATGTGGACCTTCGGTCAGAGTGCATTGATCGTTGGCCCATGGGGACTGTGCATGGCTCAAAAATGACAGTTAGGAGGCTCAGACCAGAAATTGAATGTTGTTTCTGAAGCGCTAATCGCACATCACTAGGTAAAACCCTTGGAGAAGTAAAAGCCCTGAGCACACGATCACAAGAAAAACTCGAAAAAACATGGGAAAAGTGCTAAAATGACAGGCGGGTCCCGTGCTCCAAAACTGGTGAAATATCAGAGGTGTTTCGGGCGGTAAGTGGGTTTGTCAGAGGACCCAACGATGCCATACAATGATTGATGTGTGTCTGGCGGATGCGAGAGAAAACCGCTCCCATTGCAGTCTAACATCTGAGCAAGTCATTCGTGCAATAAGAGCGATGACTGTAGGATTTGGAGGCCCCAGATCTAATGGCGGAGATTGCACCCGATGGGAAACCAGATTCGATGGGAGAAAAAAGCTATGATGCATAAAGATTTGAAGTCTGACGTGGATGATGAGTTGGTAGAGATTCGTGTTTTGCAGGCATTCTTGGATTAAATAAAAATAACGGTTGTTTCAAACAGTAGAGTGTTTCTGGTGAACCTGACACTTATCCATTACAGAATAGGTGCCTGCTCCCCTGTGAGGTGATGCATTGACTGTAATAGCCGAAATAAGGGAGACAAACAGACGAAGAGGAAGAGGAAGGAAAAGAGAGGAGAGCGAACAACGAGAAAAAGATAAATGCGCAAAGAGTCTTTGGGAGTCACTCGGAGGTCGAGTGAAAATATAGAGAGCTCAACTGACAGTAGAAAATTGTTGTTGGAGTTGCTTGGAGGTCGAGCGACTCACAAAGGCATGCACAGGCCGAGAGAAAGAGCTTATAGAAGCCAAAGTAGAGAGCTTAGAGCCATAGCCATATTAAGAGCCAGAGCGAGAACCAAAAGCGAGAGATGATAGCTAAAACCAAAGCCCAAGCCAAAGAGCCAGAGCCAGAGTTAGAGCCAAGAGCCAAAATAAGAGCTAGAGACAAAGCTAGAAATCCAAAGAGCTACAAGAGCCAAGGGATGAGATGGTGTTCTTAGCCCAATGTTACTATGTAAAACATTGTAGTTGAGCATGGAGCTTGTCAAAGAAAAATTGCCATAACCCTAGAGATCCTAATCGATTTGATTAGATCTCAAGGAGACGTAGCCCAAGATTTAGGGTGAAATCCATATTATATTGTTGTCTTATGTGTTTGTTTTTACTGCTACTTTAAATACTGTTATATGCATTTATATATCAGTTTAAGCACATTCCCATATCAGCACAAATAATAGATTTAAAGTAAATAATGAGCTGAAGACAAATACAAGCATACACCTTATTTTCAAGCATTTCTTAATTCCGCATTGGTTACTCATTAAGACTTGGGAAATTTTAAATCTTTGGAAGTGGGAGAGGTGCTTTTAAGTTAGACAAGAAGCCTAAGAGCCCCATTTTCAGATCAGTTGGTATAATAGCTTAAGATTGATTAACCCCACCTTCAAAGAAGGTTGTATCATAATGCTTGATTGACAAGGAAAATATTGCTTGTCTAAAAGATGTTTGGAGAGTCAAGGATTGATTGCCTCATTGATTGTATCCTTTTTTGCAGACTGACTATTGTTTGAGTTTGGAGAGGTGAAGCAAAAGCTATTGATAGCTCAGTCCAAGAAGGATAAGAAAGAAGAAGAGCTGAAGGCATTCTTCTATCCCAAGGGACCTAAGGGAAATCCTTGAAGCATGAAAGCTTGTTGCAAGAGGTTACTGAATAAGCTCTTTAATCTTACTTGAAGTTCTTTTGTGCATTTTGAAAATGACAACTTCTACAAGTGAGTTCTCAAATTCTTCTTGCTTCCCAAGTTCCTTTGATGGAGACATGAAGCAAGACTTGTCCACCATGATGGATATGGTGAGAGAAATGTATGAGGATGGAAGGAAGAGTAGCATACTTAGAGAAAAGTTGAATTCCATGGAGGAAGAGAAGTATATGCTTTCTAGCAAATTGTAGGAAATGGAGAGGCAACTTCATATTGCAAATATGAACCTGAAAAGGATGCATGAGTTGGAGTCACAACTCTTTGTTGCCAAAGAAGCCTTGGCCAAGTATCAGCTTGAAGAAGAGGTAAACCATTCATGTTTGTCTTCAAATTCTTCTAAGAATGCTTATATTAGTTCTTTTGAAAAACATACGAGAGGCATAGGTTCCAAGCTAATGTCCAAGATGGGCTATGAAGGAAAAGGATTGGCCAAACATGCACAAGGTATTGTTGAGCCAATAATGGTTAAGGAAAGGCCTAAATATTTGGGTCTTGGCTATGGAAAGTCTTATGGAGAGGGTTCCAAAGCTGCCATGAAGTCCATTGAAACAGTTCCCAAAAGGAGTTCCATTACATGTCCTCTACCTCAAAAGTGTGAGGATTGTATTCAGGAGGAATGCAATAGCTCGAAACATCATTCACATGATGCAGGTGTTCAGAAGCACATACTTGAACCAGAGGGTTGTGTAAACTCTGACAGCCTTAAAGAAAGTGATAGTGTTCCAAAGGGAGCTACTTCTTCATTTGTCTCACCTCCTCATGAAGGCAATAATGGTGAAAGAGGCAGGTAGAAATCTAGCTCTAAACAAATTCCTTTTGATTTTTTAAGGCATGGAAAAAGAATTTCATGTTCGTTTTATGGTTTGGATAACCATTATGTTTCTAGATGTTGGAAGAGGATCACCACATACAGGAAACTTTTGAAGGAAAAGAAGCAAGCAGCCAAAGGACCACAGGACAAGGCAAATCATGTTGTCAAAAGAATGCACATGTGTTGGACTTACTACCATAAGCAAGGGCATCTTGCTAAAAGGTGTTGGACTTTGAATCCAACATTGCTTCCACCAAAGCTGAAGGAGAAGGTGGAAAAGGAAAATGGCAGGGATGAAAATAAAGATTCCATGATTGATCTGTTTCAAGATGATTCACATATTGATGCTGATATGCAAACCAAGGAGGGACCTTTGAAATGGATTCATAAGAAATGGTTAGAATTCTTATCTAATTATGACTGCATGTTCTTTGATGCATCTGTTTGAATTTGTTTGTGGAATAAATGAAAGTTGCAGGATCTTACAAAAACGGTAAATGGAAATAGGTTGAGTAGGAAACTCACTTTATTGTTGCAATAATATGTTCAGCTCAGCTTTCAAAGTATAGTGTACTTAAGCGAAAGTTGAAATATGGAATGCATGTATAAGCATGAGATGCATGTAATGTTGGCTTGGGAGAAGTTAACTTGGTCTCTAAAAAGAGAGATGATGATGAAGTGTTTTCGTCTTTTGGAAAAGAGTCCTAAAGGTATTTTTCCTACACGCTTGACTTGAAGGGTCATTTGTTGTAAAGGCATGTTTTATTAATCATTTGTATGCAGATATATGGCATGGAAGGGTTCACAAGATGTGAAATCTATTTCTTTGTTGAAGGAAGAGTTAGCCCATGCAGTTATTGTCTGTATGCCTATTGTTGTTAATAGTTTTTGTTGGCATCTTTTCAAACAAGTACAAATGTAAGTTCTATGGAGCAGATGTACCTCAAATTTGTTTGAGCCACCTTGGATCAAGGATCAAGGAAAAGAAGTTCAAACTACCTTCTATAAACTTCACAGCAGAGGTTTTGCATGAAGTTAAGGAGGAAAATAGTTCTTCCTGAGATGACCAACCCATCCAAGAAGGGAAGAGGTCAGAGGGTTTGGTTCAGAGGCACTATGCAAAGACAAGTGTAGGGAGGCTGAAAGAAGAGGGTGTTGTTACTCTCATTTACTACTCATATCAGTACATCAGTCTTTTGGTGGAAAAATATTTCTTTTAGTGGGAAGGCGTGATCCTAATTGGATCCTTAATCTCTCTTAAAGCTACCTGAACTCTATAAAAGCTCATACCAAAGTTTAATGTCTTATGGTTGTCGAAGCCTATTAGAAATAACCTCTGAACAATGACAATTTTTAGCTAGCACAGAGTAAGGAGGACCTTCGGTCCAAGCGCATTGATCGTTGGCCCATGGGGACTATGCATGGTGCAAAAATGGCAGTTAGAAGGCTAAAACAAGAAAACAAAGGGTATTTCTGATTTGTGATTAACGCAAGGAAAAACCCCTTGAGAAGGAAAATCCACGAGCGCACGCTCACAGGAAAAACCCAAAAAAACATGGGAAAAGCGTTGAAACAATAGGCGGGTCTCGCACTCCAAAACAAGTGAAATATCGAAGGTGTTTTGGGCGGTAATAAAATTTGTCAGAGGACCTAGTGATGCCATATAGTGACTAACGTGTGTCCAACAGGCGAGAGAGAAAACCACTCTCATCATGGACTCACATCCGAGCAAGTCATCTGCGCAATAAGGGATGATTGTAGGATCTGGAGGCCCTAGATCTAATGGTGGAGATTGTGCTTGATGGGAAACTAGATTTGATGGGAGAAATAAGCTACGGTGCATAAAGATTTGAAGTATGACGTGGACGATGAGTTGCCATAGATTCGTGTTTCGCAAGTATTCTTGGAGTAAACAAAAATAATGGTCGTTTCAAACAATCAGGTGTTTCCAGTGAACCTGACACTTATCTATTACAGAATAGGTGGTCGCTCCCCTATGAGGTGATGGAGTGATTGTAACAATCGAAAGAAGGGAGATGAATAGACGAAGAGAAAGATGAAGGAAAAGAGAGGAGAGTGAATAGTGAGAAAATGCTGAATGCACAAAGAGTCTTTGGGAGTCAGTCAGAGGTCAAGTGAAAAGCCAGAGAGCTCAATTTATAGCAACATGTTGTTGTTGGAGTTGCTTGGAGGTTGAGCGACTCACAGAGACATGCAAAGGCCAAGAGAAAGAGCATAGAGAAGCCAGAGTAGAGATCCAAGAGCCACAGCCAGAGCCAAGAGACAGAGCGAGCACCAAAAGAGAGAGCTAAGAGCCGGAACTAGAACTTGAGCCAAAGAGCCAGAGCTAAAGTTAGAGCCAAGAGCCAAAGCAAGAGCCAGAGTTAGAGCCAAGAGCCAGAGCTAGAAAGCCGAAGAGCTCCAAGAGCCAAGGGATGAGATGGTGTTCTTAGCCCAATGTTCCTATGTAAAACACTGGAGTTGAGCATGGATCTTGTAAAAGAACTATTGCCATAATCCCGGAGAGCCTAATCGAGTTGATTAGAGCTCAAGGAGATGTAGTCCAAGATATCAACGTGAACTCCATATTATATTGTTGTCTTATGTGTTTTTTTTTACTGCTGCTTTAACTACTATTATATGCATTGTATATCAGTTTAAGCACATTCCCATATTAGCACAAACAAAAAAATTTAAAGTAAATAATTAGCCTGAAAACAAAGAAAAGCATAGACCTTATTTTCAAGCATTTCTTAATTCTGCACTAGTTAACCATTAAGACTTGGGAAAATTTAAATCTTTGGAAGTGGGAGACGTTCTTGTAAGTTAGACAAGAAGCCTAAGAGCCCCATTTTCAGATCAATAAGTCTTTGGAGCTCTTGACACCTTAAAGAGTACCAAGAGTGAAGATGTGGATGGCACATTAAACATGTATTTCAAGCATATTCGTTAACCAAATTTACCGCTTCAAGTATGAGCACATGGGTATTATTTGCAGTATAAGAATAATTTGTTTCATTCAAAATATTATAAATAAAGAAGACACTGTAAGCCTCTCTTGTGTAACATAATTGTTTTTCCTTATTTACACCATTTCTCTAACCATTCCTGAATTCATTTTTAGTGTATCAAGAGGTTTGTGATTTGTACATAGAGATGCCATTTTGGACATGTACAACTCTGACATGGAAAGGGTAATCCTCTCAGGTAAGAGTAGCGAATATACTCTGTAGTATAATGATTTTGTTGTAGGAATAAATTTTTACATTCCTTGCAATTCAAATAGGCAGAGGTATTCATTCTATTGATCTATCACTAAATGGGTTTGTGCTAACAGTCTTTCTTATGTTTTGTATTTTCTGAGTCTAGATGAGTACAGTGTTGCATTGGCTACAGGAGATGAGACTCTTAGGTTTTGGCAAGTATTTGGAGCTCCTAATACCTTAAAGAGGACAAAGAGTAAAGATGTGGTTGGTGCTTTTAACATGTATCTCACGCATATTTGTTAAGCAGATTATCCTCCTTCAGGAATGAGCATAGGGGTATTATCTACTGACATTGAATTGGCCAAAACCAACTCACCTTATGGAAATATCCATATATGGTTAAGATAAGATAGTTGTACAGGTCACGCATCTAGAGTGTTGCATCTCACAGAGGTATTCATTGTATTGATTTTTGGAGCGTTAAATATTTGTTGTCTGCTTGATTTTTTCAGAGCATTTATGCTACAAAATTATCGAGTTATAAGTACTAGAGTATTTTTGTTTTGTATTTTTCAGAATTTATTTACTGCAGAAGAAGGACATTTATTACGTTTTGTACAAACTTGCCTCTTGTCTATTTGATGTTTTCCAGTTCCATCACCACTTAATCTCAAGTCTTCTGGCTAGGTGGAAGAATTCACTTCTCTCTCACCTATCTCCTCATTTAGGGAAAATCCCATATGCTTGTTGAGTATTAATGTTGATTGAGATTATGCAAGTTTTAGTGAGAGATTTTGTTCACTCTTCTAAGAAGATTTTTGAAAGACTTTCCATCCCATTACAGAGAAAAATATGTGATAATGAATCCTCATGTTTGGAGCTTTGTGAACCAGGCTAACAGCTAGCTAGCTATATATATTTTAATACTTTGTAAATTATTTTTTTCTGGATATTCTCAAGAAAAGGTACTTGATTACTTGTTTAAAAGATTCTCGTTTTGGCCATCTTCAGTTTATTTCTTAGTGAATGATTCCTTTCTTTGTTAATCATGATGTTTTGATCTTCTATATTTGAATGCACAGTTACATATATGGAACTCAATAGTCGATGCTCTATATTATTTGATTCAAATATTTGCACTATTGTTTATGATATTATGACAAAATTCATCCTGTGTTAGATGTTTTGTTATAATTGAGTTGTATTTCTCTTCCCACCATCATACTATAACAATTTAATGTTCGATAGATCGCTAACCATCAAGCCTTTGAAAACACTTGTTCATATCAACGAGTCTTTGAAAATTTTAATTGATATCCTAAATATTAATTCCATTCCCAATGGATTCACATGCTCCCCTACCACCATATTTTTAAACTAGAAGATCTAGCCCTTGTATTTATTAAAAACCAGTAGTTGTAGTGCCTCTCTAGGTTTGAAGGGTTAGCTTCTAATCTGAAATATTAGTTTCATATTACCTTGGTAATTTTCTTCCATAGCCAGGAAATTTCTGAGTGATAACAGCTAGAGTAATCCACCTAAAGAGGCTTTTGGCCAAAAGAAAATCCACGCTCCCCTGCCTCAATAATTCCTTGTACCAGCATTGTTAGACTAATAACTCCAACTCTATTATCCCCTCCATGGCCAATTAAGTATATGAATATAATGACATGAAATCCATATAGTCTAATCCTCAACTAGCCACTATAGAGTCTAATCCTCATGTTTGAGGCTTTGTGAACGAGGCTACTAGCTTTGGTAATGTTGTAATCCATGGTTTTTAACATAATAGATATATGAATGTAGCGACATTAAAGCCATACAGTCTAATCCTCATGTTTGGGGCTTTGTGAACCAGGCTACCAGCGTTGGTAATGCTGTAATCCATAGTGTTTAAGTATATGAATATAACGACCTTAAATCCATATGTTCTAATCCTCAGCTAGCCACTATAGAGTCTAATCCTCATGTTTGGGGCTTTGTGAACGAGGCTACTAGCTTTGGTAATGTTGTAATCCATGGTTTTTAACATAATAGATATATGAATGTAGCGACATTAAAGCCATACAGTCTAATCCTCATGTTTAGGGCTTTGTGAACTAGGCTACCAACTTTGGTAATGCTGTAATCCATGGTGCTTAACATAATTAGGCTGATAGGCCCTCTTTTGAATCAATCGATCATCTACCCTTTTATTGTCTATCTCACATTTGTGCACAAATTTTTAAGCCACTCTCCACTTGACATCTGTGCGCACCATTTATGCCAAGGTTTCGAGACAGTCAATTTGAATGTCTCATGGAATTTATGGCACTAGACATAAAACTTATGGTGCACGATTGGATTTCTTGCGAACATTATTGTGAGCTACATTATAGTGCATACGAGGGTCTCTTAGAGACAAACACATCGACACATCTCAGGAAGGAAACCAGAGCTTCTTATTTTAGCATTTATGTGATGGGGATTAGATTACACATTGAATTCATTTGTTATTTGTGTTTCATATATGGCGATTTGTAGTGCATAGTGATCTTCCACTAATGAGTATCATAAAAATGGGGAGGATGGAAACCTATGAGAGTCAGGTCTATTTATAGAAGTCAGTGATGGTTATGATATCCATGCTTAGTGTAGCTTCCACTTCGTCTCTCACTGTAGCAAAAAATCTACATTCCGACTCTCTAGAATCACTAGTGTTATATCGTAGAGGCTTTAATTGTGGTCTCTGGTGCCCATTTGTTTGGCGAGAAAGGGGTCACGTCCAAGGTCTTGCTTCAGAGGAGGAAGCTTGGCAATACACCAATTATGAGCATGGATGAATCACTAGAAGTCTGTGTTAAGACTACCGCAGATGCACCTAACAAGCTTGGGGGCTGTAAATAATTTTTCCTGTCATGTTCCCTTGCTTTAGCAAAACTATTCAATCTTGCATTTCCTTTTTTCTTCGGTTTTTATTTCATTTTTATTTTTCAAACAATTTGTGGTGTATTGATGCATTTCATGCATTTTAATGTATGAGGTAGAGCTTAATGTATTGAGCACATCTTTGCATAGGTCCCTTGGGGACTGTAAGTAATTTTCCTGTCATTTTCCCCTTTTTTAGCAAAACAATTCAATGTTGCATTTCCTGGCTTTTATTTCATCTTTACTTGTCAAACAATTTCTCATCTATCGGTGCATTTTGGGCATTTTAATGTATGAAGTAAAGCTTAATGTATTGAACGCATATTTGAGCAGCTCCCCTCAGCCACAGGGTTTTGCTTACTCTTGAGGAAAAATAGGTCACATGCAACATGAAGTTCATTGATACTAGTAACAACCTGACTAGTAATTTTATGGTTTCAAAGCCCATATATTATTTTTCGTTTTCATTGGAGGCCATTTTTTTATGGTTATGGTTAAAACCGATTAGGAGTGTCAGACTGTACCTGTGTTTATATGGGAAATTAGGGGAAGTTAAGTTGAATATGTTGGTGCACAGGTTTTTCCAGATGAACCCTGAAGGAAAAGTTCCTGACATCAAGATTGATTATAAGTGGATTCCGGACTCTGATGTTATAACCTAGATATTGGAGGAAAATTACCCGGAACAACCTTTGGCAACCCCACCTGAGAAGGAAACTATGTATGTATTCTAAACTCTTTTCAATGTTACATTTTCCATAATATATAAGTTAATGCTGCAGTTATGGATCTATTGCATCAAAAATGAAAAATATGTCACAAACCAATCAAAAAACAACCCAAAAAAATCTATGTGTTATTTGTTTCTCCATAAAACAATCCAAAAATCTGCATCCATACATCAAAATATGGTTCCATATTCCATAGTTGTAGATAGAGTATTATTGTGGGTAAGATCACTACAACGTGATCAATATAAAAACCAAGAACTGAAGCAAATCCACTCTAATGATTTTTCTACACAACATTTATTAGGGAGGGCCAACAACTCGGTCCTTTCATATAACTATTGTGTATTAATTTCTCCCAAGTTTGTTGAAAATGCATCCGCTCCATCTGTTTTTGCACTTGCTACTGTTGTTCTCACTGGCTTCTCCTTTGGGATACTTGTAGGTTAGAAGATGTATCGTCATCTGTGATAGACTGATTAATTTCTCCCAACTACAGCTTGCACTCTGAGTCTGCAATTTGTCTATTTTTTTTACTTTATCTATCATCTATGATAGACTCATTAATTACTACAAACTACTCCTTGAATTTTGGGTTGGCAATTTGTCAATATATTTTGGCAGCATAACCAACTCTTCATGCCACTCGAAGTTGGATATTCATATTCATATGGATTTAATTCTCTCTTCCATTCTCTTTATCCAACTGTTACTGACACAAACATTCATGGTGCTCACTCCCCATCTTTATAAACTATCTATTCGTTGTTGCATGAATTACTACCATCAAGATTTCCTCACCTTGGTTGCTTTCACAATTCCTTTCCACATAATTTTTCTATTCAAAGGCAGGCATAGAGTATGAGCAACTCTTTGTCTATTATTCTTCAATATCCATTTCAAATCTTAACAATTGCCTCTATTATTCCTCATTAACCATTTCAAATTTTAACAGTTGGCCGATAAGGATAGCTGCTTCCAAACAAACACTTGTCTTTCTCCACAACATTCATTTAGGAGGCCTAAAATCTTAGTCCTTGCATGTACACCCTTGTGTATTAATCTTTCCTTAATTTCCTAAAAATATTTGTAATTCGTTTGGGTTTGTAACGACTACTGTTGTTCCCACCATATGTTATTTTTGGATATTTGTAGCTTTGAAGATGCATCTTCCTATATGATAGATTTATTAATTATTGCGAACTACTCCTTAAAATTCTTGATTGGGCAATTTGACGTCATGTTTTTCCTTCACTATGGTTAAAGAATTTATCCTTCAGCATACCCATACCGTTTATATTACTTGAAGGTATAGATCTTATGATATATCTCTAATTCACTCTTTTATTAAATTTCTTTCAACAGACGTTGCCAGAACACACAGTAGAGTGGGAGTGTCATTTACAAAAAAACCTCATAAGTAGAGTGTCACAGGAGCATCTATTTAACATTTATGTCTATATTTATATTATATTGCATTTGCATTCAAAAGAGGCATGTAGAATGCTAAACTAGTTACCCCAGGGAAACCACCTTGAAGCCATCACTTGTATGCATAAGACCACAATACATAGGACTGAACATTTATAAACCATTAAAATTTAAATTTTTCAATATATATGGCATACATATTTACAAACGCATTCCTCATATTATTTTAACATTTTAAAAAATATATCGGCCTCTCTTTGCACCTTTTGGGGCAATTGCTAGTAGACCAGATTGGTGATACTCAGCACTACCAACACTCGAGGGGAATGCAAACTACCAACCCTATTGAATGAAGATTCATTCTCCTCTACCTCTCTTCATTGAACTCATTTTCTCGTGCTTCCCAACTCATTATTGTAATAAGTAATGGCATTTGTGGGAGAGTTCTCTCTGTTATTTACTGCAATAGCTAGAGTACCATCCAATTGAGTAGTTCACTAGGAAGGAGGAAATTCATTATGCTTTGAACCAACTTACCTCTTCTCTGTTTGATGTTTTCATGTTCAATCACCACTTGATCTCATGTCATCTCGCTAGGTCGAAGACTTCACTTCTCTCTCCCCTATCTCCTCATTTAGGTAAAATCCCATATGATTGTTGAGTTTTAATTTTGATTGAGATTCTACAAGTTTTAGTTAGAGATTCTAGTCACTTTTCTAATAAGAGTTTTCAAATACTTCCCATCCCACTGCAGAAAAAAATAGCTGATGTACTTTCATTTAAAAGGGTTTGAAACTTACCTAGTATTTTCACTAGCATTCATGACATTTTTGGGCTTTGATTGGCAACAAACAATGCTACCAACCAAAAATAGAGTTGGTATCATCATTAAAATTTATGTTTATATTAAAGAGTATATCGATTTTGTTTTTGAGCCATTTTATATTGAGAGTTTAATAAATTTGCAAAATTTTAATTTTATTTCAATTATTAATTATTATAAAGATGGTAGGGGTTTTTATTATAAAAAAAATAAAATGACTCTACTATTGCATTTGTAGGTGTTCATGGGAATGAAGCAAAGAAAGGCAAGTGATAATGAAGAAATACTAAGAGTGCACACATTTCTATTTCATGTACTCACTACATTTATTTTATTTTATTTTTGTAAGTACCTCTTGATGAGCCCCAAAAATGGGTAACTTATTGGGCTCATTTTGCCCATTATTCTCGATTGATCCAACATTCTTCATAGTTTATGCATTCTTTCGAGTATATTTATGTTAATTTAATGAAGGAGAATAGTCAATTGACCATGAAGTCTAATACGTGCTTATTGCAGATTTTTGGACAATGTTTGTACCAAGGTCAAGGATTTATGAGCCAGTTGATAGCCAAATACGAGGGAACAAGGATGAGGGTTTGTAGGAAGCGTGTCTCCTGCACTAAATGACCCCTTTCTTGAGTTCTCCACCATCAACTTGGAGTTCAACAACCCACCAATGATGATTCCCAAGGACAGCAGAGCAGCTTTTGTGAAGTGGCTTATTACTTACAGTTTGAGCAGTGAAGCCCCTTGAGTTAAGGAGGGTTGTTGGAGGTCCTTGTAGTCTGTAAATAGGAAGGCTTCTAGCATCTGTAGGTTAGATCTTGAGCATTTGTATTTTGCACTTTAGTGCTGCTCTATTGTTCCGCTCATTTTGGAGCTTTTGTTGTAAACATTTTTGTGACATGGTTATTTTTTGAGTAATGGAGATCAATTTCACTTTGCATCAGCTCTGAGCTTCTTTTAGGAGGATGTAGCTCTTAGGGTTGGGCCCAACCCAAGTGCAATTACATCCTTTTGTGTACTTTTATAAGTTTTTCCTGCCTTTCTAGAGTAATTTATGCTACTTAGATTAAAATCTTGCTTAGTTACTTAGGTCATTCTTGATGATTGAAATAGATTTTCATGTTTCAGGTTTATTTGATAGGTTAACAGAAAATATCTTCAAAAAAGGCCATCAAGAAACCCTTGATCTCACCTCCCCCTCCTTGGGACCATGAGCTGAGACCAAGGCGTCCTTGCTGCCACAAAAACATTGTTCTTGCTTCTTCATGCAATTGCTAGTGTTAGATTCTAAGTTGCAAAAGTTGATACCAGTTGTGAGTACATGGTTAAATCTGTTCTCGCTTAGTTTTCATAGTTATCCTACATGATTTTCTACCAGTATGGTTATGTTCATCATGGTTGCTTGTTTCTAGGAGAAATTAGGTCAAGATAGTTAGATCTTTGGTTTGCATAGTCTTTGTTTGATTAGTTTTGAGAAATAGTGTGCAGATCACCTGTAATACATCCCTGCCTATCCTTCATTCATCACACAACCTGCTCCAACCCCAAATTCCAGATTCCTTCCCTTCATTTGCCACACTTTTCCAATTTGACCTAATTTCTACATTTTTGTGCAACATTGCTCCCTCCATCCTTGAACAAATCCAACCATCTTCATCACTCCATAGCCTTGTTTTCCAGGTCCTAGACCTCTTTACATCCTCATCCATCCTCCATTTTCACTCTCCCACTGTTTTTCCTCCATTAACCCTCAAAAATGCTCTTTTGGAACATCGTGTAGAACCCCTGCAGACTTCTTGTCGAAGCTCACGTGAGCAATTTTTCGAGATTTGATCACTGTAAAACTCTTTGGAAGGGTGTTAGGGACCCCTTAGGCCCTCTTCTCACCTTCACAACCTCCTGGAAGCGCCTACCCAATTTTCGTTCGCTAATCAACCTCTGCATAGTGAAAATCAGTTAAAGCACATGTATAATAATTTTGCCAACCTACTCAAAAATACAAAAATATGTTTTTTTCCAAATTTCACTACAGAAGTATCTTAGTCACATGCATTCTACCTTTCTAAAAGTCAATGTCATCCATTCCCATTACTTTCATCTCTTTTCTTGGACCGGTAGGGTTAGTCGGTAAAATTAGGGTTTGCTAGGGTTTGCATTTCCTTTCAGCTTTCCGCTTCTTTCTTAAGTAGATTAGCCTTGGTTGAGTTAGCTTTCATCCATCACAATTAAAATCTTCTTCTAAGAGCTCATAGAAGTTGTCTTAATCTCCTAGCAGACTTGTGCCAATTGATCAAGTGACAGCCTCTCGCAAGAGCTACTACTTGTGCATATAGCACTGTCACTTCCAAGTTTGTTACGAACTACCGAGTTGATAAAAGTAAAGAAGGGAGTCCCGGGAGTTGCAACATTATTGTTGCAATACTGGAGGTCACCATCTTTTTTGCGCTATTATTGGGGAAGCGTTAGAGTATTGGTGATTGCTGCTTTTTTCTATTTTCTACTACAACCTTCTGCTAACTAGTTTAATTCAGCAAGCGTAGAGTAGATTGTTTCATTTCCATTCTACAATTTCATTTCTGCAAAAGTAGATTGGGTATTTCCTGCTTTCATAGATTAGCATTTCAATTCTATAATTTCAATTCTACAAGCGTAGCCTAGCATTTCATTCCTGCAAATTCATTTCAGCAAAATAGATTAGTCCTTTCCTGCTTTCATTTCAATTCCACAATTTCATTTCAGCAAGATAGATTTAAGTTAGTTGCGGTTCAATTTATTTCAGTTTTGTAGGTACAAGTAGAAAAAGAACAACAAAAATCAACTAAAAATATTCCATTTCATGCCTCATAGGAACAGAGACAATATAGGAAAATTCTTACCCAACACCCCCACCACATCACTGAGATACCCTTCTCTCTTCTTCGGTGGCAGTGATTTAGAAGAACCTATAGGTGAACCTCCAGAGATATACGAAGATCCTATAAAAGAAGAAGAGCAAGAGAACATTCCCCTGGAAACCATGGCTGAACATAGAAATGGTATAGGAAATGAGGAGAGTATAGAAGGTACCTTTCCCATCCGAGAGACCAATGGGGACACGAAAACGAAAAACATAAGTCCCTCAGCCTTACCTCACTTCCATTGATTGACCACTGAGGTCCTTGATACCTTCTTGTTTGAGTTTGTTGTCCTATTTCAAACTTATGACTATGCAGAAGACAAGAAAAAGTTGAAACTCTTTCCCTCTACCCTCAAGGATGCAACACTACACTGGTTCATGGGGTTACCTGGAAACAGTATCACAACTTGGGCTCAAATGCAACAAGCCTTTAACAACAAATACCGGGACTACTATAGGTCAAAGGAAATGAAGGGAGAAATCTTTCAGATGACCATGGGAAGTGATGAATCATTATACTACTATGAAGAAAGTTTCCAACTTAGTTATAAAAGGGCCAAGTGCACAGTTGACCCTGAATCTCTGAAGCTCGTTCTGCTCCGAGGAGTCGCTGAAGATCTTCTAGATACCCTCTATTTTCTAGCAGGAGGAGACATCTACTAACTACCTTATGATGAAATAAAGACTATGTTTAGAAACCATTCTAGGGCAGCCGAGAAAAGAGGTAAGGGGAATCCACTTTCAGCTAGCACCACCTTCTCCAAACATGAGTTTACAAATCAGATGGAAGACCTTAAAAGTGAGATAAGACAGACCATTTCCATGCAATTGGATGCTTTCTAAATCCAACAGCATAAAGAGGAAGCTCAGAGGGCTTTGGCCATCTTTTGTCCCAAATGTACAAGGAAGCATCCTAAGAACAAGTGTCCATTGCACTCAATAGAGGTATGTTTCATCTGTGAGGAAGACCACCCTACAAACCAGTGCCGAACCTTACCTCGACTTAAAGCTATGTACCAAAGGACTGAGGGAGCTACTGAACCACTCTACTTCCTCAACCAAAGGAGGTCGAATGGAGCTAGACCTTATAAACAGGGGATGTAAGGGACATCCCAAACATATTACAACCCCAACGAATCTACTCACGTACCTTCTTGGGGTCCCCCTGCTCATCCTTCCTGGTTCATACCTCCTCAATCTTATCCATCTCAATACCATACTCAACCTACTGCTCATTCATTTCACTCTCATGTTCAGCCACAACCTCAGTGGAATGCACCTCAGCCGGGGTGGAGGCCCCAATACAACTCTCCTGTCGCTATTCTGCCTCCACTACCTGCTCAACCACAACCATTACCTCCTGCTCCTCCAAGACAACCCCAGATGCCTGCTCAACCAAACCCAAACCCCAAAAATAGATAGGCCTAGTAGGTATATATTGGAGAGACAACATGCCCTACCTATGCTGTGGAGATTTAAGAGATCAACCTATGATCTGGAAAAGTCCTTCCAAATCGTCAGCCTCCTCCTTCGGAGGATGAATAAGAGAAACAGGAAAGAGAACCCAAAGCCATTCCACCCTTCCCTAAGAGACTAATGGAATCCACGCAACCAAACCCAGAGGAGACTGAACTTCTGCGATAACTTAAACAGTTGTGTGTGAAAATACCACTTCTCCAAGCCATAAAATATGTACCAATCTAGAACAAATTGATGAGAGAGAAGTGTTTCAGGCACCTAGGCAGGCCCAAGAGAGATGCCCCAAATATCAATGTCATAGGACAACTATCCGATCTGATGTTGGGACAATTAATCTATCCACAATATTTCAACCCTAGGAGTCCTGTAGTTGATGTCCACATCAATGGCACCATAATCCCCCGCACCCTGATCAATCTAGGGGCAACCATTAATGTGATGACTAGGGACACTATGCTCAAACTTAACCTTCAGAGTTCCCTAAGAAAGACCTTGACAGTATTGCAGTTAGGAGATCGCTCCACTGTGACTCTCGAAGGGATTGTGGAGGATGTCATGGTCTCTATTGATTCTTGGGAGTACTGTGTGAACTTCTTGGTCCTTCAGCCAAAGGCAAAACTCACTGGATACCCCCTCATTTTGGGAAGGCCTTGGTTAGCTACTACAGATGCTTACATCAGTTATCGAGCTAGGAGAATGACCATCAAGAATGGGCCTATGCCCAAACAGCTAGTCATATACCCTCCTGCCCAACCTTTGCTAGAACATGACTTACCTCTCTAGTTAGAGGAGGAAGATGAGGATGAATTCTACTCTACACTAGTGTGCATAGTGGAAGCCACCTGAGGAGGTCCTCAAACTGAGGATGACCTGATTGAGAATTTGATTCTAAATCCACCTCCCAGTGTGCTCCCATTAGAGGAGTTGGTGGAAGGTACCCAATCCAGCACTGTAGTGGACCTCTGTGTGACTAATCTGACCTCTCCCAGAGTTAAGAATGTGGAATTTGACCTTGAAAGAACCTTGAAGATCATCTCATCCGTATCCCCCTCTCAGGAGAAGAAGCTGTGTAGCTTATTGAATCACCATCTGGATGGTTTTGCTTGGAGCTATAAGGAGATTAAAGGGGTCCACCCTTCTACCTATACCCATCACATTTACATTAAAGAGGATTGTAAACCAATCAAGTAGCCTCAGAGGAGAATGAATCCAGTCCTTAAGGACATTGCTAAAGAATAATTGCAAAAGTTGTTGGATGCAGGATAATTCTTCTACCCCATCTCTGACAGCGAATGGGTTTCTCCTCTGGTGCTTGTTCCCAAGAGAAATGGGAAGTGGAGAATCTGTGTAGATTATCGAGAACTTAACAAAGGCACCAAGAAAGGCCATTTCCCTTTGCCTTTCATAGATCAAGTGTTAGATGGGCTGGCAGGGAAGAATTTCTTTTCTTTCCTAGATGGGTTCAGCGAGTATAATCAGATACAAATCAGCCTGAAAGACCAAGATAGGACCACTTTAACTTGTCCATAGGGTACTTTTGAATACGGGGTCCTTCCCTTTGGGCTATGCAATGCTCCTGCCACTTTCCAGAGAGTAGTACTAAGCATATTTGTGGAGTTGGTTCATGATTCGGTAGAAATCTATATGGATGACTTTACTCCTTATGGGTCCAACTTCCAAGAAGCATTGACTAACCTAAGAAAAGTTTTAACCAAGTGTATTTAAATGAACTTGTCCCTTGGTCCTGAAAAATGTGAATTCCTGATGACTGAAGGGACCGTGCTAGGTCATACAATTTCTCAGCAAGGATTACAGGTGGATCCTAACAAGATTGCTATCATCCAAAAGGTTCTGCCTCCTCAAAAGGTGAGAGATGTTCAGAGTTTTCTAGGCTTAGCATGATATTATAGAAGATTCATTAAAGATTTCAGTAAGCTAGCCTCACCATTTTTTGGTCTTTTGGGGAAAGATGTTGAATTTATATGGACTCATAACTGTCAAGAGGCTCTGGATGAGTTGAAAGGTAAGCTGGTAACTTCCCCAATCTTGGGAGGTCCAAACTGGGCCCTACCTTTCCTCATCCACACTAATGTCTCAAACAAAGCCATAGGGGTAGCCTTAGGACAAGTTGAAGAGAAGCTACCATATGCCATATACTTTTTCAGCAAAAACCTGTCCAAGGAAGAATTAAACTATACTGTAACCGAGAAAGAGCTCCTAGATATAGTCCATTCCCTAAAAAAATTCAAACACTAAATCACTGGTTATCAAACATTCGTACACACTGATCATGCTGTGATTAGGTATTTAACGGATAAAATTGATGTAAATTCTCGTATCATTAGATGGTTACTTTTATTGTAGCAATTTGACTTAACCATTGTTGACAAGCTAGGTAAGCAAAATGTTATTGCTGACCTTGTATCTAGACTAGATTTGCCTGCAGGTGAAGAAGGGACGGTGGATGACCAAATGCCAGATGAACACCTATTTGCTATCTCAGTACTCTCTCCATGGTTTGTTGATATAGCAAATTACTTGGTTTTAGCATAGTTCCCTCCACACCTATCCTCAAAAGAAAAGAGTAAGATCGCGAGGAAAAGTGCATCATTCACTTGGATTGGGAGTAACCTGTTTAAACTTGGCCCCGATCAGATTTTGAGGCATTGTGTTAGGGAGGAGGAAGTTTTTGGCATCCTCCTAACCTGTCATGATAGACACTGTGGAGGCCACTTTGTGGCAAAAAGGACCGCCTTCAAAATTCTACACGCACGCTACTATTAGCCCACTCCTCATCAAGATGTCAGAAGATATATAAGCCAATTTTACCAATGTCAAAGAATGGGGAAACCGACTCCGAGGGATGAAATGCCCCTCCAACAGCAAGTGACTTTCGAGCCATTTGAGAAGTGGGGCATGGACTTTATGGGTCCTATCAACCCTCCTTCACAACAAAAGTCTTACATCATTGTGTGCACGAACTACCTGACAAAGTGGGCAAAAGCAAAGGCAATCAAGGTAGCAAGAGAAGAAAAAGTGGCTGAGTTTTTGAGGGAAAACATCTTTTACAAGTTTGGCTACCTAAGATAATTAGTCACAGATCAAGGAAGTCAGTTTACCTCTAACCTAATTGAAGACCTACTCACTCATCACAAAATTAAGCACAGGAATTCCACCCCTTATCATCTGCAAGCAAATGGGCAGGTGGAAGTCACTAATAGAGCTCTAAAAGGGATTTTGACTAAAGTGGTGAGCAATAGCAGAAAATATTGGGAAAATCACTTGGTTGAGGCCACCTAGGCTGACAACTCCACTTGGAAAATGACAATAGGTTTCACACCTTATGAGCTGGTATATGGGAAAAAGGCTTTGCTGTCCATAGAACTCGAGTACAACACATTGAGGGTGGCAGCTCAGCTAGACCTAGATCTTAGCCATGCACAATGGGAAAGATTATTGTAGCTAAATGGATTAGATGAACAAAGAATGCACGCCCTCCTCCACTCAGAAGTAGTTCAACTCCAAAGAAAGATATGGCATGACCGGCACCTTAACGAAAAGCAATTCCAACTAGGAGATTGGGCATTGTTATATGACTCGAGATACAAGGATTTCAAAGGGAAGCTGAGGAAAAGGTGGCTAGGAACATACACAATGGAGAAATGCAACGACAATGGTTCAATTCGCATCAAGACCATTGATGAAGAAGCCATCCCCATGCTCATCAATGGGCATCACTTGAAAATCTATAGGGAGCTACTTTCAAAACAAGAGTTCATTGAAACCCAAAACAAGAGTTCATTGAAACCCTAGATGAATCAGTGCTGGTAGTGGGGAAGGGCCTCGTCTCTACTCCACCCACACCTTGATCATCCAAAAAAAAAGGAGACAAAAAACAGATAAAGAATAAAAACATCCTTGGGTGAAAACCTCTTAGAGGTGCCCGAGGCAGAGAGTGAGGGTGAAAACCTCTTGGAGGTGCCCCAACTGTCTATCAAAAAAAAAAAACACCTAATCTCTATTGAATAATTGCAGGTTGCAGGGAAGACATTGTAAGTTAGGGGGATCACACAAAACAAGGACAGAGGTCAGCACGAGGCTGCAAGCATCCCTCACAAGCAATTCCTCCATGACCACTACCCTTTCCTGAGATTTGATCACATTCGGGTTAAGGTTTCACCTTCTACAAGAAGTTCCGTGTCTTCTACAAGAAAGTTCTATGCCTTCTACAGGAAGATCCTTTAGAACCTACAGACAAGCCAGAATTGATCTCGAGAGAGAATCTGAAGGTTGCGAATCTGCTTGTTAGGCCTGCAAACATCCCTGTTTCTATCCATCACCATAGCTCACCCTTTTTCATCTCTTTACACCTCCGTTGCACTCATCCTCTTATTCGTTCCTCCAAAGTCACACACAAAAAAACCCTGTTTTCTTCATACTGCCAGCAAGAAATCTTAGTGAAAAATCAAGCAGTAGTGTCTCACTCACCATACCTATCAATCTCCATCTGGGCTCCTCATCATCCGAACCCCTTGTCAGCAGTATAGCACTTCTCATTTTAGCTTGCATTCCAGGAGGAGAAGCAGCTACAAGACATCCTACAGGAATCGTGTTGTAGCTGATCCCTCTGGAAGACATACTCTGGAGATAGGAGCAGCAAAAAATGGAAAAGGAGACATGCAAAGGGCTCATCTTGAACATGAGAATATCATCAACAGCCGAAGCTAAGAAAAACCTGTGCATCCATCGACATCAAAAAAGGAATAGGTTCCAAACACGTGCATACAACATCAATGAATGAAGGAATGGGTTCCAAAAGCCATGCATGAAGTAGTAGCAAGTGAAGGAGAAGTTCCAAGACACGAAGTCTGCATAACGCGGCCGTGACCACACAGGTAAGTGCCTAAATTGAATTGTCAATTACATAAACTATATTTTAAAAGCTCCATGCCTATGGGAATGGTTCGGATTGAGTGGAATCAGTCACTAGTCAACTCACCACCCTCGGCCAGTTACACATCCTCGTGGGATCCAAACGAGCCCCGTTACATTCAAAATTACCAATGAGATGTGTAGCCAGCATGTGTCGAGTGTCCATTCAGGGAGAAATCATCGGGACTGGTAATGGTGGCAGCGGATAATGGCAGAGGGGAGGTGATGGTGGTCAAAAACACGCAGAAACATTATGGCCATGGCATCAAATCAATGGTGTGGTCTGGCCACCTCGTTCCCTCACCATGAATCATGTCGCAATTAAAAGATAACCGACTAAAAATTACACCACCTTCTGTTCATTTTGCCCTTGCAACGTCCTTGACTCGAGTACTTGTCCTCTGCTTCTAAAAACAGTTAACCAATCATCTTCCATAGGTTTTTCTACTTGTTTTTGAAAATTTCCTATGTATCGGGCTCGCTCAGAAGCACAGTGACATTCTACAGGAACCGGGGGCCTTCTACAAGAAAGACTACATAGCTATCTGGAGCAGGAGAACCTGGGATTTTTTGTTGAATTTGGAAGCTCCAAACAAGGTAGGCTCGAAAAAACTCTCATATGCATGATGTGTTTGAACAAGGTGGTAAATTGAATGGCATCAGATTGGAAAATCAGAGGAAAATTTTTCCTGTGTATTGGAAGTGAAACATTTGCCTGCATACGACTCTGAGTTTCCTGGTTTTTCTACATCAGAAATCCCCTCCACGTTTTCTTTTTTAAATTCTCCTATAGGGAGGATATATACAGCCCTGGGGCCAACCTGTGTGTGAAATTTTTTTGAATTTGAATATTTGTCTGTGTGCTGAAAAGAAAACTTAACCCTTTTTCTTTGTCTGTAAAAACCAAATTCTTCCTTTCATAAACAGATCATCGAGTTCTCGGTGACAACAGTCTTTAAACTAGGAAATTGTTGCTAGTTGATATTGGACACTTGATAAATTCCTTCTTAGGTTCAAGAGAAACCATAAACATCATTTTTTTTTCTGATTAAAGCATAAAAAGATCACTCTCACCATGCTAGGGGGATTCATGGGGAAATAACCCTCAGACTCTAGCAAACTGCACGAGCATCTTGAGGTGGTGGACCTTTTCACCCGAGCTAATTGGATATTCTTCTTTGACAAAATTCAGGGTCATGACGAGGAGATAACTGAGGAATTTTTAATGTTCCTGAGACCACAATCAAAGACCCATGCCAAAGTTAGTATTAGGGGTTTGACCCTAGAACTAACCCCTGAGCTCATCAGTCGAGTTACTGGTCTACCATTGGGGCTCCCTTGGAGCAAAGAAGAGAGGTCATTGGGCAAAGTTGCTAAGGAAACATTCTTTCTACTCGAGGAGCATCTTGTAGAAGACAAAAGAGGGGTTAGAAGAACGAGCTCGCCTCCTCTATGGAGTTAAGTCAGTTTCCAAATTAAGAAGTACATCACGTGTGAAGGGAGGTTTACCATCATCTATGGTTATCATTTCAGGTTACTGTGTGAACTAAGGCATGGCATTGACTTGTGTGCAGACAAGAAACTGAGCATCCCCTATTTCCTTATTCAATCACTAATTGAATGTGGAACAAAGTTAAATGAAGGGATCCTGGATGAATTGGCCCATCATGGGCTCATCAAACTATCGGTGGAAGATTCCTTGCACACCTACAATGTCCCCATATCTTGGGAAATCTTCCGAAACATGTCTAGGGATGACAAAATTAGAATTTTGGCCGAAAACATCACCTCATCCAGCAATGAGGAGGGAGAACACACTGAAGATGGTGAGGAAACCAATGGTGAAGGAACACAAGACATTCAAGCACTGCAAGAACAGAAAGAAAAAGGGGAAATGGGCCAAATTGCTTAGCCTAAAACAGAGGAAGAAACAAAAACACAAACACCAAGGGAGAAGAGAATTCAGAGCAGAGCAGAGAGGGCTAAAAAATCCCAAATGAAGGATATCACAGCCAAAGTATGCACACAGAAACAATTGACAAAGGGATTTCTACAAGAACCAGGGAAAACGAATAGAAAGAGGAGAAATCGCCTGAGATATTGGCCATGGAGGCAACACTCGTGCTTTCTACCTTAAGCACACCTCCAAAACAAAAAGGAAAGAGAAAGAGGCAAACCTCCATGTACTTTAAAGCAATTAGGAGCACACGAATCAAAGTGGGTAGACCCCAGCCATAGTCAAAGGAGCCAATTGTCATTGAGAACACAATAACTTGACCAAAAGAAGAGTCTCCTTCAAAGGTATCCATCACCTATGAACGAGGAAGCCCAAAAACTTCCACCTGTAGCAAGAGAATTAGGATGATGGAATCAAAGATAGCTCTACAGGAAGTTGAGATAGCTCTACAAGAAACTCTGGCTAAGTTAAAGGAGACCGAGAAATTGGAGGAAAAGGTGACCAAATAAGAGCAGGGAGAAGAAAAGACCAAGGAGATACTAGAACCAATCCCTCAGCCTAGCTTGAGCTCATAATACAACCTATTAGAAGTCGAGAAGATAATTCCCCATAAATTTGTGGTGGCACTCTTCTTTGCGCTAAAACAAGAAAGGGTGAGGACTCACACTTGGATGAGGATTGCCAAATCCAAGGGTGTGGCAAACATAGGCCACTTGGAAGAATAACTCAAGGAATCAAGAAAATGATTGGCCATAGTAAGGCATGTGGAAAGGAGCCAAAGGGCCAAATTACAGGAAGAGAATGAGTTGTTGAAACAACAGCTACAACTATAGGGAAGTCATAGGGAAGATAGGCCCTCCATTTTGGGAGAATAGAAGCAACAAGAAGAGCCTCCAGCAGACAAGGAAACATCTGATGAACAGCAGAAAGACAACAAGCTGTAGGTTGAGAAAGAGGACAAGCTTGAGGTTGAGATTGGGAAAGAAGCCCAATTGGCCTGCATGGCCAGCTAGGGAGTAGAAGCCTTACAATGTAGGAAACCTGCTAAGTCATACGCCTTATATCTTAAGGATCAATGGTTTCAATTTCAAATTAACACCTTGGCCCAAAGGGACACCATTCCATTTCAGAATTACCATCAATTCATGCCTTTGTGTGATAGTAGCTCAGCAGAAGATAAGGCCAAGTTATCATAATTGTATTTACACAACTTTTCCCTTCCAAACATGAATCTCTGGGACCCCAATGCTGCATTGGGAGATGTGCAACTTATGTCCATGGCCTCTTGGTTAAATCATGAGGACAAGATGGCAACAAAGATTTAAAATATTATGAACGACGAGCTAAGTCAACCACTCATGATGAGGTCAGAACCATAGGATACCTCAGTGTTAATATATGCCCATCAACACCTGGACAACAACCCTTAGGTTCTACTATATTACATTGAAAGACAAGCTTAGGCCATTGCTCACTTTGAGGACATGAAAAGACTCTTGAGGGATGACTACATTCAGGCTTGCACAAGAAGGTGGAACACACTATCCCATAGTCTTAAAATAAGAGAATACCACTCCCCAAAAAGGATGAGGTAGGCCTTGGCAAGAGTACCACTCTACAAATAGTCAATGCAAAATCTGCAAACCAACTGGATCGGCCTAAATTTCACTCCTCCCTTGCTTTTAGGACTGCTGGAAAGGGTCAAAGAAGAAGAGGAACATAGGCAGTGGGAGGAAATAGAGAGAAAAACAGGATTTCAAGACTAAGAAGAGGACATCACCTCGGAAGCCTCGGATGTTAGAGAGATTTTCAAGGCAATCAAAGATGACAAGTTGGATTAGTTGCTTAGATTATGAGCAACCCATTTAGCAGGGGGGTGATGATGAGCCCAAAAAATGGGTAACTTATTGGGATCATTTTTCCTATTATTCTCGATTGATCCACCATTATTCATAGTTTATGCATGGTTTTTAGTATATTTATGTTAATTCAATGAATGAGAATAGTCACTTGACCATGAAGACTAATACGTGCTTATTGTAGATTTTTGGACAACTTTTGGAACAAGGTCAAGCATTTATGAGCTAGTTGACAGCCAAATACTAGGGAACAAGAGTGAGGGTTTGTAGGAAGGGTGTTTCCTGCACTAAATGGCCCCTTCCTTGAGTTCTCCACCATCAGCTCGGAGTTCAACAACCCACCAACGATGATTCCCAAGGACAGCAGAGCAGCTTTTGTGAAGTGGCTAATTACTTACAGTTTGAGCAGCCAAGCCCCTTGAGTTAAAGAGGGTTACTGAAGATCATCATAGTGCATAAATAGGAAGGCTTCCAGCCTTCGTAGGTTAGCTCTTGGACATTTTTATTTCGCACTTTAGTGTTGCTCTACTGTTCCGCTCATTTTGGAGCTTTTGCTATAAATATTTTTGTGATATCGTTATTTTTTGAGTAATGGAGATCAGTTTCACTTCGCATCAACTCTGAGCTTCTCTTAGGAGGTTGTAACTCTTGGGTTTGGGCCCAACCCAAGTGCCAGTACCTACTTTTATGTACTTTATTTGTTTTTGCTGCCTTCCTAGAGTAATTTTTGCTACTTAGATTAAAATCTTTCTTGGTTACTTAGGTAATTTTTGTTCATTGAAATAGATTTTCATGTGTCACGTTGATTTGATAGGTTGGTAACATAAAATATCTTCGGAAAAGGCCATCAAGAAACCCTTCATCTCACCTCCCCCTCCTTGGGACCATGAGCTGAGACCAAGGCACCCTCGCTTCCACAAAAACACTCCTTGCTTCTTCATGCAATTGCTAGTGTTAGATTCTTAGTTGAAAAAGTTGGTACGAGTTGTGATTACATGCTTAAATATGTTCTCTCTTAATTTTCAGAGTTATGTTACATGATTTTCTACCAATAAAGTTATGTTCATTATGGTTGCTAGTTTCTAGGACAAATTAGGTCAAGATAGCTAGATCTTTGGTTTGCATAGTCTTTGTTTGATTAGTTTTGAGAATAGTGTGCAGATCAACTTAATACATCCCTGCATATCCTTCCTTTATCACACAACCTCTTCCAACCCCAAATTCCAGATTCTTTCCCTTCATTTGCCACACTTTTCCAATTTTACCTAATTTCTACATTTTTGTGCAACATTGCTCCCTCCATCCTTGAACAAATCCAACCATATTCATCACTCATTAGCCTCATTTTCTAGGTCCTAAACCTCTTCGCATCCTCATCCATCCTCCATTTCCACTTTCCCACTTTTTTTCCTCCATCAACCGTCAAAAATCCTCTTTCGGAATATCGTGTAGAACCCCTCGAGACTTCCTCTAGAAGCTCACGTGAGTGATTTTTCAAGATCTGATCACTATGAAACTCTCTAGAAGGGTGTTAAGGACCCCTTAGGCCCTCTTCTCACCTTCTCAACCTCCTACGAGCACCTACCCCATTTCCTTTTGCCAATCAACCTCTAAATAGTCAAAAAGTGTCAAAGCACATGCATAATAATTCTGCCAACTTACTCAAAAATACAAAAAGATGTTTTTTTCGAGATTTTACTACAGAAGTAGCTTAGTCACATGCATTCTACCTTTCTAAAATTCAATGCCATCCATTCCCATTGCTTTCATCTCTTTTCTTGCACGGGTAGGGTTAGTAGGTAAAACTAGGGTTTGCATTTCCTTTCAGCTTTCTGCTTCTTTCTGGAAGTAGCTTAGCCTCGGTTGAGTTAGATTTCATCCAGCACAGTTAAAATCTTATTCTAAGAGCTCATAGAAGTTGGCTTAAGCTCCTAGCAGACTTGTGCCAACTGATGAAGTGATAGCGTGCGACAAGAGCTAGTACTTGTGCATATAGCACCGTCGCTTCCAAGTTTGTTATGAACTACGAGGTTGATAAAGTAAAGAAGGGAGTCCCAGGAGTTGCAGCATTATTGCTGCAATACTGGATCCCACTAGCTCTCTTGGCAATGGCTGAGCAATGGTATAAAACTTGCCCTACATGAATTTATTATTTTATTCTTAACAAGAAGAAGGATGGGTGGTTTGGTGTGCCTCCAAGAAATTCTTAATTACCAAGAAAAAGGCTAGGGATAACGACTTCTCTGAAACTTCAACTTTCTATGAAGTTGATCATAATAGTTCATTACCAGAATTAGATTCACTAGATATGAAGCTTCCTCGAGAACTATATCACCACCAATTTGGATACGAATTGCAGCAATTCGTAGGGCTGCAAATAGGAGATGGAGCCAACTCGAATTGTGAAGCCAATAGTGGAGAAGATAATTATGTAGGTCACCAATAGATTGATAATTGTTCTATATCATGTTTCCATGACCTATGTCAATTTTTCATCTTTTGTAAAACCTTGAGGAAGACAAAATTTCTAATCAATTGTAAATTCAAATTCATATACATTATTACAATTATTTGTTATCAAGGAAACCAATTCCAATTATACAAGGGTATCGAAATTGTGGTTTAACAACTGGATATGAATTTAATTTCCACCATTTAATGTGATTGAAGCTTTGGATTTCTATGTTAGAGAGTAAACCCTCTTGTAGGATGGAGAAATCTAGAACATTTATTTTTTGACTCAAAATAGGTCTTAAAATGAAGCTCCAACTAAGGATCACGCATGTTCAAATGACGTGAATGCATTTTCAGAAAATATAAGTGTGTTCCCTCATTATTTTCAATGTTTCTTTAGAGAATTGTTTTTTTGTCTACATGTAAAAGTACTTTGCTGTTAGCGTTAAAAATAATGGATTTATTTATTTTTTATTGTGTTGGTATCCATAAACAACAAAGATTTAAGGTAATTAAAATCACTATCTGGGAACTTTGAATGTTGAATCTACTTTGAAAAAACATTCAAAATGATTTTATTTATTTATTTTTAAATATTTTTTATATTGTCTCTACAGACAATAGTTTAAATTATGGACATATAGTCTTTATAGAGACAATATGTTTATTGTCTCTAAAAAGACAAAAATGTAATTGTCTCTTAAGAAAGAAAAATGAAAGTGTCTCTACAAAGACAAATGAAATTGACTCTAGAGAAACAAATGAAATTGTCTCTTAATAGACAATAATTCTTGTGTTTATAGAGACAATAATAGTATGTGTTCTATATTGTCTTTATAGAGAAATTTTTTTGAGACACGCCGTTAAAGACAATATTTAAGACAATACACAAGTTTCCTTTTGTCTTAAGTTAAGACAATTGATTCAATTGTCTTAAATATTGTCTTAAAACCCCCTACATGTAGTAGTGTGAGTACATATGTGTTTTTGTTTCCCAATTGGAGGCCATGTGTTGAGATCTAGTCTCCTCTTTTTCATTATTTCAAATAAAAAACTTTTTATCTATAATTAAAAGGTTACCTATTTACTCTGTTTTCATTTAATTGTTTTATATATTTTAATATTACTAATATTAATATTTTAATCGACAAATCTACCCATCTTTTCAAACAAATTGAAATGGTAATATAAGTGGATCAACATCATTAATTGAAAAGGGTAAAGAATGATATGGTCAAATAACCTCACTAAAGCTGTGATATAAGTAGATGAACGTCACTAATTTAAAAAAATGGAGAATGACGTGGTCAAATAAGTACATTATTGAAGTGGTAATATAAATGGATGAGCATCATTAAGTAAAAAAATAGAGAATAATGTGGACAACGACCTTTAATAATATAATTACACTAATTAATATTTTATTTCAAAACAAAATATAAAAAATAGATAACTAAAATACCTAACAAATTATGAAAAATAAATAACTAAAAAACCTAACACATTTATATTTAAAAAATAAAAATAAAATTATTTTTCAATCAAACGCATTTGTGACCTTGGATGGAGGTTGTCGATCGTTCGCCCACTATTAACCCTCCTTATTGGGTTATATATAAGTTCTAATCCGTAACCTAATCCAACGAGAATCTAACTGTGAATTTCCTCCGTTTCATTTCAAAATTCTGGCCGTTATTCCTTCACAAATCTCTTCACATTCTCTTCGATTACTTCAAAAATGCTATCTACACTTTCTTGGAATCCGCGCCCGAGCAGGCAACAAGGCTGTCGAATGTCTCCACCCATGGATTATAACACCGGCCAATACCATTCTCATCCGCAACAAAATACCGGAGGCGGTTTTCCTCCCAATTGTTCTGGCCAATATCATTGGCACCCAAACACAAGAGGCAATTTTCCGTTCAATTATTCTGACCATTATCATCAGCAACCAAATCACAGAGGCGGAATCCCTCTCAATAATTCACACCAATAATTCACACCATTATTTCAAGCGGAGTAATCCGAAATTGAAGACGACGAAGAAAACTAATAATATGCGAGGAGATCCAAGAGTTTGCATAGAGAACGAGAGGAGTAATTATCCGTATCATTCACCTGCTCCCTGCAATAGGACTTCGTTCCTCGTGCGGGCAAGTAATAATGGCGGTATTGCATTCGATACTCCACGCGATTACACTGCCATCGCTACTAGCGTTAACCCTTACCCTAACCCTAGCTCGCATTTCTCTCCCGGACAAGACTACCCAGGCGATTACATTCCCACAACCCCAACCATTAATGCTATTCGTAGCTCGCATTTCGCTCACGGACCAGACTACCCATGCGATTACATTCCCACTACTCCAACCATTTACCCTAATCCTAGCCCACATCACAGGCCCGATCTGCATCACACTTCCACATCTCAAGTCATTAATGGTAGTGGTAGTGTATGGTAGTGTAATGGCCCCAGTATATGTAAATGTGAATTTTACTATGGTAAAAGACAATATAGTAGTTGTTGTTTATGTTAAAAGAAACAAAACTGTAATAAACTCAATATTGAATAAATTAAATATTTTCTCTGGGAGGTGGATTTCAAAGAAAGAAAATCAGTTGTAATAACTGATTGGAACTGCCCTCCCAAACAGGAAAAGTACTGGGTGTAGGGAGGAAGTTCTGTGTTGTTGGGACAGACGGAAGAGATCTTTTGAAGAAGAAAGAAAAAAGGAAAATACAAAAGAAAAACAACTAGTTAAGTCTGGTAAGGACCAGATAACCATGCACAAGAGTGCACATATCTTGTTGAGGGTTGTAGGCCTCGGGGGGAGATTTCCATTGAATGAAGGGATCTCACAGATGGGTGGAAGAGCACACTCGAAGCACAGGTGACTTGCTTAAGTATCTGTTTATGACTTTGGTGAACCAAGTAGGGTTTCAAACCCCAGAGTCCTTTTTAATTAAAGAGGAGCTTACAGTAACTACAGAGGAATGTCACAGTATTTATATGAATGTTTAAGAGTAAGACTAAATACAGGACGGAGTATTTGTCGATATCACACTATTTATATAACTGTTTAAGAGTAAGACTAAATGGAGTTGTCTATAATGCGACTTTTTGGAGATTCCGGTGACGGAATTTGGCGGAAGAAATTGAGGTTAAATTTTGATTTTTAGCAGTTAAAATGGTTTTTTAACTGCATATTTGGATTCGGCACCCTGAAAAACCCTTAAACTTGCGATTCCAATAAATTGCTGCTGGATTTTGACCGGAAAAACTCGTCGGAAAGACCTTCAAAAAGTCTCATTATAGACAACTGCAGACTAAATACACGACAGGGTATTAGTCGATGTTATAGTATTTGTATAACTCTTTAAATATAGGACTAAGTACGAGTACTAGTTGATGTTATGATTGGAAACTAGTTCTGCTATTAATAAGACTACACCGCTGTCACTAGAAAAATAAAAGCCTGTTTATAGGAAAAGAAATATGCCATAAAATAATCATAGAAACAGAGATATGTTTTATGAAGAAGAAGCTTTTAACAAAACAGACTATTCCTCATACATTGAATATAAACGAACTGTACATATATTCTACCATCAAGAATGAGCCTGAAACCCCAGCGCCGTGAAGAAAACACAAGCTGTGGGCGGGTTCAAATCCCAGTGTTCGGAAAGAGAAGAATCCCTCGTGGAATATGTGGAAACTGTGAAAATAGTAGATTTAACAAACAAATCCAGATTTACTATGCAGATTGCACAGAAAGAAGGCATAACGTATCAAATTATCAACAGAGCTTCAATACATCATAGTTGTAAACACAATGACAACGAAATCAGTTTACATGAGCTATAAAAGGAAATATATGATTTCAGAACAAGAACCCTGTGCATGCTATCCAGTAAGGAATGGAAACTCTAAACATGCGAGTATCTCAATGTTCGTAAGAAAAGAGCAGTATGATGCTACCATTTAATCATTGCAAAAGTCGGTTAAGGCGAGAAACATATAAAATATCGACATAAGTTACTCAAAAACAGTAGTACAACCTGAGTAATTAGATGAGCCCAACCGTCTTTGAGATGAGCGGCTGTTTATAAGAATATAAGAGGAAATCTTCAATACCAAATTAACTGAAACATGCACTGCAATTAAACATGCACTGTAATCAAATGCTAAGCACGCAGGTTTATATAGCCACCATTTGCTCAGAAGTAAACCATTCCTGAGGAACGGGCAAAGGAATATGTCCATATATCATATGCAAAAATATTAACAAGATCGTAACCCTCAGAGGGTAACCAGTGCTGTTACAAGGATAAATAGCCATAATCTTAAATAAAAGTAAAGTCTCGAACTGCTAACCCGAATCGAGCATTACGATTAAGATCAATGTCGTATATCACACAGTAGATTTTGTGGTTCAAGTTTGAGTATGCCTTGAAGGAAAAAATGATACATTAAACCATGAAACATTTAAATCTATCCAGAAACTCCGCCGAGTACGAAAACTCACCAGGCAGGAGATGCATTCAACCAGACATTAAAAGAAAGAAAAACGTAACTGTGAGGGTTTCCTTTTGGAAGACTACCTTAGCAAATGGCAGCAAGGAAAACCCGCATATGAATGGCGGTCTGCAATAAAAGGAAAACGACATGAATAACTCAGGCTAGGAACTTAGGCTTGTATATGAAAAAGAAACTCTGTAAAGAGGGAGAACCTACCTCTTGCCGCCGAAGAGGGCCGAATAGTCGAGGTTGGCTACCTTGACACCATCGAAGCTGTAGTTGAACAATCTCACCTGCACACTGTCAACAAAGAGGGGTGATTATCCACAGATCGCTACGATTTATCATAAGACCATAACCTAATAACCATTAAGATCGACACCCGATGTATTTACCTGTGTAAGTTTGTGGCTGGTGCCTCATGGCTCCCGACGAAGTTGCAGGTAGTGGGAACGACAGTGATAGGTTTCGAACCAGTGTTGGAGCACCCAAGCAGAGCTGAATGGATCGCGTAAAGAATTAAAACCTTCATTTCCCAAGCGATATCATGACCGTCCACACAAAGCGGGAAATCAAAGCAAGAGGGCCGAGGACTCTGAGCTCGAGGTGTCACATGGCATAACGGACGGACCATGCCACCTGTCCTGCTATGCATTAAGACCAGGGAGGAGTTGGCGCTGGAAGAGGCTGTGGCCGGACCGCCAAACCCCGCGCCCATTTAATTTCACTGTACACTGGGGTGGGTTAAAGGTTACGACTGCGGTAGAGTGAGTGGTTCATAAAACAATAATATTATAACGAAAACATTGGTAACTCCCGGATGTTGAGCTGTAATGCGATTCAACAATATTTCAGATCGTTTATTAATGTTACCGCAATCATTAAGGGCTAGCTATGTGGTTAGACATACGGCCATGCTCCAATAAATAGAACTTTAATATGGTTTTGTTTTCATATGTATGGTATATACCAAATTTTTTTATATATATTTATGTATATGTGATCAAGATCGTGACAAAATGGTATCAGAGCCTAGTTTCAATATTGATGCCTCAAGCATGATGGGTTTCACTGTGCAGAAGCGTATACTATGCATACATATGAAGAATAATAATTTACTTACTGTTGTCCTATTTATTTATGGGTGAGATACAAAATTACAACAGCTACCAGTTAAGCCAGAAAAAGTAACGAAATGCAAGGGAACAGCAGTAACCCTCAGGAGAACCCAGAACTGTGGGTACAGTTGGGTGAAGAAACACGAAGTACCAACCTTGCAATCCTGGTAACTGTTCAGGAGTTGAAATATGAGATGGCACGGTTGCGAGAGGACAACGCGCGTTTGACGGTAGAGCAGGAAAGAATTCTGAAGAGTCTGTCAAACAGGCGAAACCCACCTTTATCTAACCCCAGTGCGGAACAGCAGAGGATGACAGAAGAACAAGGCTATCAGATTGAACCTAAAAATTCAGATGGCAAAGAGGATCACTTTGATAATATACCACAGCAGCAAACCTCAAAATGTCAGAAAATGGAGCTGCAGGGAGAATTCCGGAAGATTAAACCCCCACATTTCGATGGAGAACAGGAAGAAGCAGCAGAAGCATGGTTAATAAATATGAATAAATATTTTCAGTTGTATGAGTATGATCATAACTTGAAGGCGAGGCTGGCTATTTTTCCAGCTACAAGGTAAGGCAACCTTGTGGTGGGAGGAAATTAAGATTGGCAAAGGGGTAAGTGAAAGGACCATTACATGGGAGAAATTTCAGAAGTATTTCAAAGAAAGGTACCTAATTGAGCACTTCTACGATGAAAATGCAAGAGAGTTCCATGATTTAAGACTGGGGAAGCAGTCTATGGACGAATTCATTAACCTCTTTACCTCTCTGCTACGTTATGTACCTTATATCAAAGAGGAAAAAGCCAAGGTTCAGAGGTTTGTGAGCAGTTTACCTTCATATATAAGAGAGACGATTGAGTTTGACAATCCTAGAACCATGGATGAGGCTATTCGTAAAGAAAGGATCTGCTACCAGCAGAATAAACAGAAGGGGGATACTTCAACTAAAAGATGGAATGAAAAAAGGAGTAATCAGATGGTTGGGAGCAGCAAGGTAGGTCGCAGCAATGGAAGTAAGGGAGCTGGTAAAGGGTTAAACAACAGATCTGTAGCAAAGAGTGCGCCTCGAGCTAGGCCAATAAGTGAATCAAGAATAAGTGAGCAGCCTGTTAGGCCAGAAGGTGAAGGGATGACCAGACCCCCAGTTCAGTGTTGGGGATGTGGAGGGCCTCACTATGTTAAAAGCTTTCCACAGCGAAAGGGGACGAACTAGATATCCCAAATTCATGAAGCATCGACCGTTGGGGACGTGGCACGTAGTGTACCCAGAATTAATGCAGCTTTGGAGGACCGCCAAGCGGAATACCAGCCTTCTATGGTTGAATTTGAAGGTAAAATTTCGAACCTTTCTATAGCTGTTCTTATTGATCCACGAGCTACTTTAAGTTATGTTAGCCCGAAGATAGTAGAACAGTGTAAGTTACAATCTGAAAAATTCAGAAATCCATGGCTGGTCCAATTAGCTACAGGAGCCAAGAGACGGGTCTTGGCCAAAATAAATAATTGCTCTTTAACCATAGCAGGGCAGCCAATAGTGGCAGATTTAAACATACTACCCTTGGGTTCATATGACATCCTGATTGGGATGGATTGGCTGGAGAAACACTGGTCCTTAGTGAATTGCAAGACGAGGACCATTTACTATAAGGATGACCGTGGAGAGCAACATGAACTACAAGGAATCAAGCATCCCGTACAAGCTCGACCCATTACAGCATCCCAGTTAGCTAAATGCATCAAGAAGAAATGTCAGATCTATGCTATTCAAGTGGGATATGCAAATCAGAAGGATAAAACTGCTATGCTGGGAAATATACCGGTGGTACAAGAATTTGCAGATGTTTTTCTCGAGGAAGTACCGGGTTTACCACCTAAAAGATATGTGGACTTCACCATTGAATTGATTCTGGGAGCAGCACCCATGTCACGAGCACCATACCGCATGAGCGTACCCGAACTAACAGAATTGAAAATGCAACTGCAGGAGTTGCTGGACAAAAATTACATCCATCCCAGTGTATCACCCTGGGGAGCCCCAGTGTTATTTGTCACAAAGAAAGATGGAACTTTCCGGATGTGTATTGATTATCGTCAGCTGAATAAGCTCACGATAAAAAATAAGTATCCTTTGCCTCGAATCGACGAACTTTTTGATCAAGTGAAGGGGGCAACGATATTCTCTAAAATCGATCTATGATCCGGTTATCATCAGATTAGAATTAAAGAGGAGGATATCGCTAAGACAACTTTCAGAACGAGGTATGGACATTACGAATTCGTGGTGCTACCTTTTGGTCTAACCAATGCACCTGCTACCTTCATGTGTTTGATGAACAGTGTGTTCTATAAGTTCTTCGATAAATTTGTGTTAATATTCATAGACGATATTTTGATTTACTCCCGATCAAGGAAGGAGCATGAGGAACACCTTAGAGTGGTGTTGCAAACTTTGCGAGAACATCAGCTATATGCAAAGTTTAGTAAGTGTGATTTCTTTAAGGAAGAGATACAGTACCTAGGCCATGCACTCACAAAAGAGGGGATTGTAGTTGATCCTGAAAAAATCAGAACTATTATGGAGTGGCCCATACCAAAGGACGTAGCAGACATCAGGTCCTTTATGGGACTCGCTAGTTATTATAGAATATTTGTGGAAGGCTTTTCAAGGGTAGCATACCCTATAACCTCCTTACAAAAGAAGGGGAAAGTATTCAAGTGGACCGCAGAATGTCAGCAGAGCTTTGAGCAGCTCAAGCACTTACTCACCACCACGCCTATCTTGAGTATAGCTGATCCTAATAAGGATTACGTGGTCTATACTGACGCGAGTAAAGAAGGTGTGGGAGGAGTGCTAATGCAAGAAGGAAGGGTCATTGCATATGAATAAGGGAAACTAAAGGAACATGAGCAGAAATATTCTGCTTACGACTTGGAATTAACAGTTGTTATCCATGCACTAAAAATGTGGTGACATTACCTTTTGGGCAGGAAATTCCTGTTGTTGACAGACCATCACAGCTTGACAAATTATTTCATTCAACCCACCTTAAATACGAGACAAGCTCGTTGGGCAGACTTTTTAAGTGTGTTTGATTTTGAAATAAAGCATTTGAAGGGAAAGGAGAATCGGGTAGCTCACGCATTGAGTCGAAAGTTGCAATGTGTGTGCAGAATTTCGGTCAGTAAATGGTAGAGTACCTTACTTGAAAAGATAAAATTAGCAGTTGATCAAGATGCTGTATATCAGAAAATTAAACAGCAAGTACAACAGCTTTCTAATAAGGAAATACAACAAGGATACGAGTTAGACGATGCCGGAATGTTGTACTTCCATAAAAGGTTGTATGTACCCAATGAAGATAGTCTTAGAAAATTGATTCTAGACGAATTTCATATCAGCCATTACACCGGGCATCCAGGATACCAGAAAATGGTCGTTGCACTTCGGAAGGAATACTATTGGCCAAAGATGAAGAAAGAGGTAGCTGAATATCTAGCGCGATGTCTAGAATGTCAACAGATTAAAGCGGAGCATTTGCATCCAGCAGGGTTGCTACAACCCTTACCCATTCTGGAATGGAAATGGGAGACCATTTCCATGGACTTTATAACTGGGTTACCTCGAACAAAGAAAAATAATGATTCCATTATGGTAGTGGTGGATAAGTTAAGTAAGGCAACACACTTCATACTGATACAATCCACGTACAAAGCTGTGCAAATTGCTCATATTTTCATGCAAAATGTGTTCAAGTTGCATGGACTTCCGAAGGTAATAATCTCGGATCGTGATGTTAAGTTCACTTCAACTTTTTGGAGGACATTGTTTGCTGAGCTGGGAACACAACTGAACTTTAGCACAGCCTACCATCCTGAGACCAATGGTCAAACGGAACGGGTGAACCAGGTAGTGGAAGACATGCTGAGAGCATGTGTTATGATGAAACCAACCCAATGGGAGGAATACCTTCACCTGGTTGAATTCGCATATAATAACGGGTATCGTACGTCAACACAGCTGAGTCCGTTTGAGGTTCTGTATGGGCGAAAGTGCTGCACACCCTCAAGTTGGGGTGGACTTGAGGATAGGTTAAGATTTGGCCCGGATATGCTCAAAGAAATGGAAGATATGGTGAAAAAGGTGCATAGCAACTTAAAGGCTGCGCAGGATAGACAAAAAAATTTTGCAAACCGAAAGAGAAGGTTCAAAGAATTCCAGGTCGGAGACCATGTTTTTGTAAGAATCCAAACCAGAAGGAGCACCTAGCAGTGGAGTGGGTGTGCCAAGCTGGCACCTCGCTATTTTGGACCTTTTCAAATCCTGGCAAGAGTGGGGTCAGTAGCTTATCAGCTTTCCCTACCAAACCATATTAAGATCCACAATGTTTTTCATGTTTCCGTATTAAAACAATACGTCTATGATCCTAAACATGTGATTCAATGGCAGGATGTTCGGGTAAGAATTAAATCTGGTTATTCTAAATAAGCTTTATTCATAAATAAGGAAATAACTAAATCTCTGCTGTTTGCAGGTCGAGCCGGAAGGCGAGGTTCTGGTTGAACCACTGACCATTCTCGACCGGAGAGAAGTGCAGCTGCGGAAACGGGTTATTTTCCAGGCTAAGGTGCAGTGGCAGCATTATGGGCCTGAAGAGGCCACTTGGGAGGATGAGGAACTCCTTAAACAAGCTTACCCAAATTTGTTTAAGGGAAACAGACATCGGGACGATGTCCAATCACAGGAGGGGGAGATGTAATGACCCCAGTAGATGTAAATGTGAATTTTACTATGGTAAAAGACAATATAGTAGTTGTTGTTTATGTTAAAAGAAACAAAACTGTGATAAACTACATTATTGAATAAATTAAATATTTTCTTGAAATGCTGGCTGCCTCTGGGAGTTGGATTTCAAAGAAAGAAAATCAGTTGTAATAACTGATTGGAACTTCCCTCCCAAACAGGAAAAGTCCTGGGTGTAGGGAGGAAGTTCTGTGCTGTTGGGACAAACGGAAGAGATCTTTCGAAGAAGAAAGAAAAAGGAAAATACAAAAGAAAAACAATTGGTTAAGTCTGGTAAGGACTAGATAACCAGGCACAAGAGTGCACAGATCTTGTTGAGGGTTGTAGGCTTGCAAGATGGCTCGGGGGGAGATTTCCATTGAATGAAGGGATCTCATGGATGGGTGGAAGAGCAGACTCGAAGCACAGGCGACTTGCTTGAGTATCTATTTATGACCCTGGTGAACCAGGTACGGTTTCAAACCCCAGAGTACTTTTTAATTAAAGAGGAGCTTACAGTAACTACAATAGTTAAACCAGACCTGTATTTTACCTCTTTAAGGACTGTCACAGTATTTATATGACTGTTTAAGAGTATTAGTCGATATCACAGTATTTATATAACTGTTTAAGAGTAAGACTAAATACAGGACAGGGTATTAGTCGATGTTATAGTATTTGTATAACTACTTAAATGTAGGACTAAGTACGAGTACTAGTTGATGTTATGATTGGAAACTAGTTCTGCTATTAATAAGACTACACCGCTGCCAGTAGAAAAATAAAAGCCTGTTTATAGGAAAATAAATATGCCATAAAATAATCATAGAAACAAAGATATGTTTTATGAAGAAGAAGCTTTTAACGAAACAGACTATTCCTCATACATTGAATATAAACGAACTGTACATATATTCTACCATCAAGAATGAGCCTGAAACCCCCAGCGCCGTGAAGAAAACACACGCTGTGGGCGGGTTCAAATCCCAGTGTTGGGAAATAGAAGAATCCCTCGTGGAATATGTGGAAACTGTGAAAATAGTAGATTTAACAGACAAATCCAGACATGAAATTTACTATGCAGATTGCACAAAAAGAAGGCATAACGTATCCAATTATCAACAGAGCTTCAATACATCATAGTTGTAAACACAATGACAGCGAAATCAGTTTACATGAGCTATAAAAGGAAATATACGATTTCAGAACAAGAACCCTGTGCATGCTATCCAGGAAGGAACGTAAACTCTAAACATCCGAGTATCTCAAGGTTCGTAAGAAAAGAGCAGTATGATGCTACCATTTAATCATCGCAAACGCCGGTTAAGGCGAGAAACATATAAAATATCAACATAAGTTACTCGAAAACAGTAGTACAACCTGAGTAATTGGATGAGCCCAGTCGTCTTTGAGACGAGCGGCTGTTTATAAAAATATAAGAGGAAATCTTCAATACCAAATTAACTGAAACAGGCACTGCAATTAAACATGCACTGTAATCAAATGCTAAGCACGCAGGTTTATATAGCCACCATCTATTCAGAAGTAAACCATTCCTGAGGAACGGGCAAAGGAATATGTCCATATATCATATGCAAAAATATTAACAAGATCGTAACCTTGGGAGGGTAACCAATGTTGTTACAAGGATAAATAGCCACAATCTTAAATAAAAGTAAAGTCTGGAACTGCTAACCCGAATCGAGCATTACGGTTAAGATCAATGCCATATATCACATAGTAGATTCTGTGGTTCAAGTTCAGGTATGCCTCGAAGGCAAAAATGATACATTAAACCATGAAACGTTTAAATCTATCCAGAAACTTCGTCGAGTATGAAAACTCACTAGGGAGGAGATGCATTCAACCAGACATTAAAAGCAAGAAAAACATAACTGTGAGGGTTTCCTTTTGGAAGACTACCTCAGCATATGGCAGCAAGGAAAACCCGCATATGAATGGCGGTCTGCAATAAAAAGAAAATGACATGAAGAACTCAGGCTAGGAACTCAGGCTTGTATATGAAAAAGAAACTCTGTAAAGAGGGAGAACCTACCTCTTGCCACCGAAGAGGGCCGAATAGTCGAGGTTGGCTACCTTGACACCATCGAAACTGTAGTTGAACAATCTCACCTGCACACTGTCAACAAAGAGGGGCGATTATCCACAGATCGCTACGATTCATCATAAAACCATAACCTAACAACCATTAAGATCGACACCCGATGTATTTACCTGTGTAAGTTTGTGGCTGGTGCCTCATGGCTCCCGGCGAAGTTGCAGGTAGTGGGAACGGCAATGACGGGTTTCGAACCAGCGTTGGAGCACCCGAGCAAAGCTGAATGGATCGCGTAAACAATTAAACCCTTCATTTCCCAGGCGAGATCATGACCGTCCACACAAAGCGGGAAATCAAAGCGAGAGGGTCGAGGACTCTGAGCTCGAGGTGTCACATGGCCTGACGGACGGACCATGCCACCTGTCCTGCTATGCATTAAGACCAGGGAGGAGTTGGCGCCGGAAGAGGCTGTGGCCGGACCGCCAAACCCCGCGCCCATTTAATGTCACTGTACACTAGGGTGGGTTAAAGGTTAGGACTGTGGTAGAGTCAGTGGTTCATAAAACAATAATATTATAACGAAAACATTGGTAACTCCCAGATGTTGAGCTGTAATGCGATTCAACAATATTTCAGATCGTTTATTAATTTTACCACAATCATTAAGGGCTAGCTATGTGGTTAGACATACGGCCATGCTCTAAGAACTAGAACTTTAATATGGTTTTGTTGTTATATGTATGGTATATACCAATTTTTTTTTATATATTTATGTATATGTGATCAAGATCGTGACAGGTAGCCCTAATCCTAGCCCACGACTTTCAGATAAGAATAATCATGAGGAGGACAGTGAAAAATTGAGCCCAGGCAACCGTCGAAGACGTCTGGAAGAAGAGAATGCCAATTTGATTACTCGGCTTAAGGCAATGGAGATGACAGTTGACAATATTTATCACCGCTTGAGTAGGCTTGAGCATAAACATCCCTCGTTCTCGAAAAACAGTATCGGATATTAACAGTGACTGGCTAGCTGAATTCGATTGAATTTGTCAATAGAATTTTTGATGGAAACTCCTATAATTAAGCGATTCCTGCGCACTTCTTAATCAGGGTATTTCTCTTCTGTTTTAGGGAGTCGTGATTATCATTTTCTACATATTTGATTCTTATGATATAAACGTTGTGGTATGACTGAGATACATGGCATTGAATTTGACAACTCTTAAATACAAAATGTTTAAAATAACTAAAAACCAGAATCACACTTTAACAATATATCAGTTTTTCAAATAATACAATAACCATGAGAATTAAAATGGTTAGCTATTAATAATATTATTTTCATTTATATAAATTTCATATATAAATTTTTATTATTATTAGATAAAAGGATTATTTATTCTAAATATCGATTTTTAAAATTATAATATTATTAATATAAGTTATTATTTAATTTATATACTAAACACATCATTATCACATAGAGACACAAGATACTCGGTGGAAAATCCAACTAGGAAAGTCTACCATTGTTGTTGTTTTCATCTTCTTAGAAAATCATATTTTACATCTTCGACTGGCACAAAATTCTACCTATGTGCAAGATCCTACCTGTCACGCCCCCAGGTTGGGAGTAGTCTTTCAACCTTGCTTGGTGAGTTGCGGCACCACTGAACACTTTCTTTTCACCAATACTTATGTTTGTGGACTACGCCTAACCACTTATCCTACTTAGTTTGTGTTTCGCAACCAAGTAATTATTAATGTTTTCATTTATACCAATGAACACCCATACACATTCATTATCATTAGCAATTATAAATGAAGAACACAATTGCACAGTATAAAGGGAGGGGCAACTCCCTGAATAATGAGTCTGCCAAAATAATATATTATACAATCTTTTACAAGTTACAAAGCTTTACATGTATACTTGGAAACTCAAAGTTTTATACTTAGCCAGTTTTACATCATCATCACGCCTCCGTGTGATACCTAAGATTTCCTTGCCCAAGGCGTGCGGCATGCCCTCACACGAGCTGCCTTCCGCACTTCATAATTGAGCCTTGTCTTCGTGCACGATGGGCGGGTGACTCCACCAAGTCACCAAGAAACCCTTCGTTTACCTCCGCACAATGGGCGGGCGACCTCACCAAAGTCCCCTTCTCCACCTCCACGTTTGCCTTCACATGACAGACGGGCGCTCACCCAGCTGCCCAAGAACCCATGCCAAGTCGTCGCACAGACCAGGTGCTCACGCCTTCGTTCAACTGTCGGGCGCTCCTTCACACAATTGGGTGCCCACACCCGCGCACACCCTACTCTTCAACTAGCGGGCGCTCCTCGCCCAACGTCTTCACTCGATACACCGTGCGCCTTTGCCCAAGTTTGGGTGCATAGAATTGCACTCCCAAAGCTGGCACTTCATATCCTTGATTTGCGCCTTTAATCTTCATTGAAGTCGAAGATGTGATGCTTGAGCGATGATGCAAATGAATCCATCGCAACACTACCTTATACGAGTGGCAGGGAGAGTTCGTCTACTGGGCCGACTGATTCTCCATGCCATAACGCACCCCTACTCCATCGCAAATACTTCGTCAGCGTGCTTCCAAGTATGGGTCAGCCTCGTGGGTAACAAATGATGCCCCCACACATATAAAACTATCGCTCTCCTCCTTTATGCACATATTATCACATGACTCATCGCATTTGTAAGTTTGATCTCGCACTTCAAGCCATTTGCCATCGCACTTTGTCAAACTGCATGCCTGAGGGATGAACCAACTCGTCGCACCAACTGGGAGGTCACGCCAAGGACTGCACGTGCTTACACTACCTATTGGAGGCAACCACCTTATATTATTTCTCCATCTACACTAGAAGGAAGCTACTACTCCCTAAGCAAATTATTTAGCCACCATAGGAAGGAAGCTACAAATTCCTTACTAAAGGCTCCAATGGTGACAGTTGTCATGTGACCATGCTCTCCTGTGACAATTGCGGAAATGGCACAGTAACTGCTAACCCCAGTGGCTTTTCAACACTGTTCACATGACTAATAACCCACTGCGGTTCTAACATTGTCAATTCCCAGTCAATTCCCTGTGCGGTTATCCTTGACCTCTAACGGTGTCTATGTAGTGTTCACATGGTGGTGGTCCCCCGATATAGTCATGTCTACGATTGTGACTAGTGGATTATGAAACCCGATGGCTAACCTATAACCGTTCACTTGCACCTCTTTCTGATGCAGTTTGCCTATGGTTAGGGTATGTATTACATTTTGTAATGTTTTACATAGTTAAACAAGGCGGAGGGGTGTATAAAGGGTTTAGGACTCAAGTTTTAGAACTTTAGGCTTTGTTTAATGTAGTTAATAAATATTTTTTGGTTAGGACTAGGGTTTTAGCATAGGATGAATGCATGGTTTAGGGTTTGAAAAAATGCATTAGGATTTAGGCATTAGGTTTATGAACATAGGATTCTTAAGGTAAACAAATGATGAAAAGATAGCTTAGGAGTTAAGGTTTAGCTGTAGGCTTAGGTAAAGAGTATTTTTTAACATTTCAAGACCCATATTGGCTCTGCAAAGTGACATCGGTGAAACTGAAGCCTTTACCAAATGATCAACCCTTGTACATCCTTGTGGTCTCGTGCAACATTCGTCAACATTGCACGATGACGACCATCACATCTTTGTAACTCATACTAGTGGTGATGACGATTAGACTATGTCATCAACGAGGTACTTTAACATTGAATCCTTTTACACAATTGACTATATCAATCATAAATCCTGCAAATTCAGATAACAAAACACATGTTTTCGACCAAACCCTGGCAGAAATGTCAATGGCATAAGTCGACAGCCAGTTATAACATCACATCAAGTGAACGCCATGAATCCATAACTACGAACATTACCTGAACAACCTAATCATAACCAACATTGTTGATGTGTCGATGCTGAATTGAAGCGATGAAGACACTGAACGACACCCATGAATACTGATGATGACACTTCAAACACTTGTGAAATTGGATTGATGGATCCTCTTGGGTCATTCCTCTCCACTTGAATGCTTTTGGAGCACAAAAGTTTTGACTAGACAATTAGCTGATGAGGGTAGAACTCCCTCTCTTTCCATCTTGAACTGCTGATGTACCAATACATTTGATCAATCACTTCTAGATGATGACCTTGATGATGTTGACCATGATACCTTCATATTCGGTGACCTGTTTCTTCCATTCACGGTATGAACAACTTGCGGCGATGGGCAAACAACCTGTTATCAACATGGAAATTGAATTCTTTCCATGAAGAATTATGAGTTAGTGATTCAAAAACATCTTTTAAAATAGTATTTGTAGAACTTTGTTCAATACATCTGATGGGTATTAACAATCTACTTTTCGGAATAACTGAAATATTCAAAGACTCACTTGATTTTGACTTAATATCAATTACTTGACTTGATTTACTTTCGTGTTGACTCATTACTAAGTGAACTTGTTGTCCATAACTCATCCAGCTCTGATGTAAAGACTGATGCAACTTAGTTTGATTCTGAAAGTATCTAAGTAATTGTTGATTTACTTGAATCACTATGTCTATTAACTCATAATTCCATTGAATAACACTTTCACTTAATGCATTAGTTTTCAAACCATGGTAAGGAAACTTTAGATCTGCTTTTAAAAATTCTTTGTCATGAAAACTTATAGAATTCCTCTCCACTTGAAGATAGGTTTAATTAATTTTAAAAGCATGAAATGATGATGCAATCCCAAAGAAATGTAACCTCCCCCCAATACTGACTTGCACCCCTAAAACAGAAAATAAACATACCATTTGAAACAAATATCTGATTCGACTCACATGTACCATTCCCTACAATACACTGCTGATGATGATAACTTCTATAATTCAGTTGAATGAATGAATTGAGATTCATTCTGTCTTTAAGAATATGTTTATAGGACATTAAATGTATCTCATGTTGCTCATCCTGTTCATGAATAAGACTTCTTGGAAAAGAATTAACCACCTTAACCAATTGATCTGTAAACTGAATCTCACATCTCGAACAAGCAACCTTATGTTGTTCCTTCATAACCATGAGTACATATTTACTTGAACTTATAAACTATTTAACTTGATTTGTAACAATTAAATCCAAGTTTGGTTTGACTTTATGTGCCCTAACAATAAATTCAACCCCTTCTTTCTTTAGGTGATATTCATGTTCTCTTCTGTAAAACACTGCATCTCTATCATAAAGATAAGGACTTCCTAAGACAACTCCACATATGTCTACTGGGACCACATGTAACTCCACTTCAATAATGTACTTAGATTTAATTGCAAATTTTAACTAACACTGCTTTGTGACATGTATCGTACTTGATTTATTAATCCAACCTAATGGGTATGGTCTTGGATGATTCCATGTCTCCAATCGCAATTTATTAACTATATGCTCAGATATTAAATTTGCTTGCGATCCACTGTCAAACATTGTGTCAATATTTGTATCCTTAGAAGTTATCCTTATGTGGAAGAATTCAACTCATTTATCCTCATGTGAAGGATTTATGTTTGAAGAATATACATTAGTTCTTGAACTTGAATGAGTATCATAAGTTTTACCTATCATAACCATGGTGATTATTCTCCTTTCATCGCCTGAATTTCAACGTAGATCCTGTTAGATTGCTTCAATGGCCTTATTTTCATCCTTCACCTTAAGGAACTTTTTGGGCTTAAGTTCTGCATGAAGTTTCAAACACTTCGATTCATCATGACTGATTCTCTAGCAATGAGAATAGGTACGTCTTTCTTTCTTAACGATCATTGATTTCTTTCTCTTTGAAATGTTCTCCTTACTGTCTTTGGATTCTATGGTTTCCATCTCTTTGAATCACTGAGATGAAAACTTGAATGATCTGCCACCTGATTCAATATGTATGGCCTCAACTCACACCTCGTCAAAATCATGAGGATTAAACATTAATAAAGTATGCTACAAATATGAATGTAAATTGGTGATGTATTTTAACAAAGTTTCACAAGTATCCAATGAAATACCAAGCGCCAGTGCTTTCATCCTAAATTCCTGAGTAAACTCCTAAACATTTTTCCCTTTACCTTACCTCATATGCTGCCAATCAATAACAACCTACTCCATGTATCCTAAAGGATGGAACTATTTCCTAAGAGATTTCAAAAACTTAGACCATGAAGAGATAACATTTCCTATATGGTTAACATCTAACTGAATTTCTATTTCCCACTAGATTAAAGTTGTTCCCCCCATTCTAAGTGTAGCTAACTGAATTTTAGTTTTATCTTTAGAAATGTTCTGAATGCGATAATACACTTCTAACTGCTTTATCAAGTTATGTAACTTTTCAAGATTCATTTCACCATCATAAATAGGTAACTCAAATTTAATGTCAAGTTTCAAAAGAGATGATTTCTTAAGTTTCTTATCTGTTACAGATGTTTCACTGGAAGAAGAAGAAGAAGAGGATGATGGAGATGATGGAGGTAAATGAGGTTTATCTTCTTTGCCTTTACCTTTGTCCTTCTTCGATTCCTTTGAAGAAGAAACTACATATCTCACCTTCTTGTCTTCGTACAATTCTCCCAACATCTGCTGCATAGTTAAGAACGCCTACTCAAAATTTTCTTCACTCATCTTAGTCTCATTGTTTTCACCTGCATCAGGTCCTAACATGGTCAACTTCTGAATGACTCGTCGCTTTACAACATCTGGATCTATCTACTCAAGCATTCCTTCTCCTCGTTGTGACTTTGAACCGGTTAACATTCAATGGCACATTCTACAAACGCAACCTACTCTGATACCAAATTATATGATCTAAAATAACCGTATTCTAAATATTGATGTAGAATTGATTAGTCATTAGTGATTTGAATATAATCGAAAGCATGGAAAATGAGGAAAACTGTTGGAGCAGAACACGTTACGACAACTGATAAACCATAATTAAGATGCAAAACAGAAGTGTAAATAGTGAATACATAGATATACTAGATAATAAGATTGATTATGGAGTTCATCCTTGATGGACTATGTCTCTGAGTCCGCTTTCAAGATGGGCGACTATTTTTATTATGAATGAGAAGAAGAAGTCGATTACATAGTGATTTGGACAGATTGAAATTCCACACAGGAAATTATGACCTCTTTCATCATAAATATCTCTGAACCAGATTTCCAATGTCACTTACGGTTTCCAAATCTGACTCTAGATGCTCCCGAAATGCTAAAAACAAAATCACCTCTATCCCTCTAGAACCTACATACAAAAGCTGAAAACCACTCTTAATCCTCACTAACTCTTCACAAGGATGCAAATGCTCCTTTATAAAGTGGCTAGATGCATCATAACCACTCTTACTCAGTTTGGTGTGAATGTGCTAACTTGAAGGGTTGAATTAGCGTTGATTTTTTCACCTAGGGTTTATGTCATGGTCGTCATATTAATTTATAACCAAATTTAATAGCAAAGCCCAAAAAAAAAATTATATTAAGGCTGAAGCTTTTAGAAGTTAGCTAACCACGCAGAGGACGATGACATCGCATGTGAACACCTATTTGGAGAGTGGTTATATCAGTGGTTTTGGGTCCCAGTGGTTCCGGTTTGTGGTGATAGTTGTCATGTGACCACGCTCTCCTGCTGCAATTGTGGCAATGTCGTGGTAACTGCTAACCCTGATGACTTTTCAATGATGTTTACATGACTAACAACCCACTGTGGGTCTGAAGTTGTCAATTCCCCGTGCGGTTATCCTTAACCTCTCATGGTTTCTATGCAGTGTTCACATGGTGGTGGTCCCTCGATACAATCATGTCTACGGTTGTGACCAATGACTTATGAAACCCAACGGCTAACCTGTGACCATTCACATGCACTTGGTTCTTATGTAGTTTGGTTATGGTTAGGGTTGTGTATTACATTTTACAATGTTTTACATATTTAAACAAGGCTGAGGGGTGTATAAAGGGTTTAGGACTTAGGTTTTAGAACTCTAGGCTTTGTTTAATGTATTTAATACATATTTTTTGGTTTGGACTAGGATTTTAGCATAGGATGAATGTATGGTTTAGGGTTTGAAAAAATGCATTAGGATTTAGGCATTAGGTTTATGAACATAAGATTCTTAGGGTAAACAAATGATGAAAATATAGCTTAGGAGTTATGGTTTAGTTCTAGGCTTAGGTAAAGAGTTACTTTTAAATTTTCAAGACCCATGTCAGCTCTGCAAAGTGACATCGGTGAAACTGAAGCCTTTACCACACGATCGACCCTTGTACATCCTTGTGGTCTCGTGTGGCATTCATCAACATTGCACGACAACGACCCTCACATATTTGTAACTAACACTCATGGCGATGACGATAAGACTATGTCGTCGACGAGGTACTTTAACTTTGAATCCTTTTACACAATCAACTATATCAATCATAAATCCTGCAAAGTCAAATGACAAAACACATGTCATCAACCAAACCCTAGCGGAACTGTCGATGATGTAAGTCAACAGCGAGATACAACATCACATAAACTGAACACCATGAAACCATGAGTACGAACATTACCTAAACAACCTGATCATAACCAACATTGTTGATTTGTCGAAGTGGAATTGAAGCAATGACAACACTGAAGGACACCCATGAATATTGATGATGACACTTCAAACACTCTTGTAAATGGATCAATGGATCCTCCTAGATCAACCATCAAAATGTAATGACAAAATCCCTCCCTCTTAGTCAGGATATCAATGCCAAACCCTAATCAAATATAGCAACATCATAATGATAATACATCTCCCTAAATGTAACAAAATTTTGACAATCAACAACATTTATTCATATATCACTGAGCTCATCTAGCCATCAAAGGTTGTTAACAATTTCATTACTTTGACTTGACCTTTTATCACTCTAGCCAACACTTTTAATTGACTCATAAATAAAATTTATAGGCACAAACATTTGTGATACACACATAAATTAACCCTCAATCCAAAATCTCACATTGATAGGTGCAAGAAAGGTACTAAATATGCAATTAATAACAATAGTATACCCTGCAAGCTGCTAAGTCATAGCACCATTAAATCATATATAACATCATCACTTCAACCAGGGAAAAACTGTGAAACCCCCTCAATAAAGTAACAAAGACTGCATGTTGTCTTCATGAATTTCCACAACCGTGCAGGCATCAATTAAGACAAGGTTATACATGTTAGTGGCCTTTACACTTTTCAAACCGTAAACTATGACCATGTTATCCTTGCAAAACTCATTGTTAGTCATTATTCCTTTGTCCATATACAAACCAACAAATGGAAACATCAATACATCATAAGGTCCTCTCACTGATGCTCAACCTCATGTAACCTTAGCAGCCAACTCATACTCATTGAAACGACTTAACAATATCATCATGAGCCTATAAATCAAAACAACTATAGCTACACCAAGATATATATGTCCCTGCCATATAAACATTGTTAGTAGTACTATGTCCATCCATGCTTTGTCTCATTTGCACAGTAGACCATAATACCTTGCTACAGGTGGATATAAACAAGGCTACCACTTGACCTCTACTTCATGAAACCATACATATCCCTACAACAACTTGTTCATTAATCAAGAGGACATTAAGTTGCAAGGTGTGACAAGCTCAAAACAACATGATTACAAGCTCATTGAAGTCATAGATAACAAACAAAAACTTTGTCATATAGCATCTCTACTTTTACTTTGATGAACAAGGTACACACAACAATCTTTGAACACAAATTTATGTCATAAAAAACTTCTCCCCTTAGTGAGCAAGGCACTAATATCTATTATGCTTATTGATATATTTCAACCCCTACAACATATTTTTCCATACGTTAAGATCTATTTCTCTGCAAATAAACATAGGCTTCAAACCTCTTAGAAAGCGTGTACAATCTCATTAATTATGCATATAATTTAATATCTATGTGTACAACCAAACATACCATTACATAGTGTGAATAAAGGTATCATCATTGGAATAGATTTGATGTTTCTACTCCTACAATGATATTATCAAAATATGCGCCAATATCCTCCATGATTAATCCCTTGCACATGGGTGCACTTAATTCTGCAATTATTAGAAATGTATTGAGCCATATCTAATTAAACTGAGCATTTTAGATCAAACCTTCAACTCGACTATGGAGAATAACCGATTGCACTTCCTCACACTTGTTCCATAAAAATATGACCAAAATTTAAAATATTGTGTAATATCAGTGCCACAGCGATGGATCTTCACAAAATTCACATAAATTTGATCGATCCCCTTGGACATTTAAATTTTCTTTTCCTTGTGTTTAGCATCGGAAAATACATGGATTTTGTTATGGAAATGTTGACCGGATGAGATAGATGTTAAAAATCCTTCAATTGCATCATTATCTTAGGAAATTCAATGGTTTTGCCCTTGTTTTTAATTTTCTTCACCTTGAGTCATTTTCAAGGGGATAAGACTGCCTCCAAAAGAAGATTGTTGCAAGAAAAATAAGGGAAACCAAGAGAAGATATAGTAATGTTGCACTATGCATAACTGTCTCCCAGCAAAGATAGTTTAACTTGAAGAAAATCTTAGATCATTTGCCCATAAATTTTCTAGACTACTACATCACCTCACTAGGAATCTCCGGATCCTATCCAACCTCCCACAACTCCTTTGAAACCATCATCATAGTCTCCTACACAACATCCTTTGCAACCATTTGATCATTATGCACGAGCATAGTGACTTGTTGACATCAATTCCAACTTGACAAGCATCATGTTGCTAATAATAATGTCCTGGTAGTAATAGATTAGCTCTTAAGCTATATCTTAATGCTTGTAATTTACTCTTTCATTCCTTTTAGGGAAGGAAATGTGATTATGATAGTGATGTTGTAGGATGGATTTTTGGAAAAATGTTTTGTTTTTGTCCCCCTCACCAGGTCATCACACCTTCAATTTGTTTTGCTAAATAATTTCTTTGTACTTTTATCTCTCGTCAAGATGAGTAAGAGTGGTGGATTTTTCTTTGGTTAATGTCTTTGATTGGCCATGCAAAATGGCTTCTTATTTTGTTATTTCCATCTTTTCTAGTTTGTGCTTTTCCTCCAAAATATTGCTAAATTTTGTTTCATTCTAGACTTCAAGCTACCATTTGATGTATTTGAGTTAATTTTGGAGCTTATATATAGATGTGCCTTCGAGTGCTACGTGCTACTCCCAACACTTCTTTATGTTAGCTTGAAAATATAGACACTAACCAAAACTTTTCTAGATGAAAGGGAATTTTACTAGGTTGAGTATGTTTGTCAATATTAAGACATATAGGCCAATGATCAGAAACATGACCTGGGAGAATGGATGTGTCTAAGAGTATTTCTCGAGTCATAATGGATTTCGTGACTAGGAATCAATCCAGCTTGGAAGCCACTTGTTGCACTCATCCTCTTTGATTGTTCTAAGTGAAAATTCCATTATATTTGTTTATATCGATCGGGCAAGAAGATGCCACTGTTTCCTACAACTGGATGGAATCAGCATTGATTCTTCTTATACCCCCTCGTCTTTCTTCTATGGTTTTTGTGAGGAAGGGTGGTGTCAACCCAGAGAGAATGAAATAAGAGCATAATCATGATAGGGATGGGGAAATAGATAATTTATGAATAAAAGGGAGGAGTTTTTGGCTAGATAGGACATAATAGAAACACTTGTCGCCTCTTCCATGAGGTTAGCAAATGAAAAATTAAGAATATGGGAAACATATCAACTCATTAAGAATTAAAAACTCATGAGATTCCCCAACGTGAAAAATGTATTAATCATAGGTGATGAGGGGCCCCAATGCATCATTATATATCTAGTGGAGCCCCACTAACTATAGATCGATCTCTTAGACGCAAAATATCTTCTATGAGTAATGATGGAAAAGAGTTCAGAGGGATTTAGTGTATAAGTCAAAGTCACCTAGAAGGATAAACTCTAAAGCTCTTGAGAGCTAGTTTATTTTGGCATACAAAATTATAAAGGGCTTCCTATCAGGCCCATTATGAGTGGCATATGTTGAACACATGGAAATGTAAATGGCCCTTAGGAGAGGGGAAGAAACTTGAATCCATACCCACATAAACATGCTAAACTCATTTGTGCCCACCAATGAAATCCTTCTTTTAATGGAGCCTTTGTTAAAATAATCAACTCCACCTAAACCCATGATACCCTCAAGTTCCTTGTCCCTTGCCCACTTGCTGCAAATTTATGGTATCCTATAACGTTTGAGACATACCAAACAAGGCTCTCATGTGTCTTTGTGATGAAGAAGATGTCCCACTATCCATGAGAATCATACAGTATACTTGAAAATGACCAAAACGATTCATTTCCATTCGAGCAATTAATGAAAATGGATGTACTCTACTGGGCCTCCTACTGGGCACATCATTTTGAATCCCTTGAATAAGGTTTCCACCTCGGAGGAAAAGGGTCCCAAATGACTACTCTGAGGTTCCTAATGGTTGTCCAATTACTTTCTTATTGTGTTGTTGTGACCGAATCTGTGAAGCATTTAAGCTTTGCAACCTATGTTCTAATGAGATCTTCATGAGCAAAGATCCTACAAGTAAAAGTAAACACTTTAAACTTGGCTCTAAGTGCCTCAAATTGGAACTTCGCCCAAGTCAAGCCATATCAAGGGTCATATATGAAGATTTAGATTATACTTAGGTAATAAGGTGTCAACCACCAAAGGAACTAAGGTTGGAAGACGTAAATGAATCCCTATCACTTTAAGGTTTAATTCTCCTACCCACCAAGTACATTCCTCGATGAATGTATCCTATGCCACCTCCTTAACTAGTGCTAGAGATGGGTTGAGGGTTTCATCCCTTGTTCTAACTACAAATTCCCATGAATAGATATGCATTTTTGTTTCCCATTCAAAGGAAGTGTTGAGATCTAGTCTCCTCTTTTTTCTTTTTCTTTTTCCGAATAGAGAATCTTTTGCCTATATAGTGTCATTAGGAGGTTGGAGCATTTTCTCTTTGTTTTCATTTAGTTTCTTCACATATATTTTAATATTATTAATATCAATATTTGAGCACCAAGAGGTGCTCTAAAACCTATTATGAGAGAGATGGTGTAGTGTTCATAAATGAGTGTAAACATTTAAATGTTGGCTCAATATTTGAGAGATGTTTTAGGGTCTATAAATTAATTTCATTTATAAATAAAATACTTCAATGGTGTTGGGCACCTAATCCTCTAAGGGCTAGTGTGGAAGTTGAACAGCCAAAAGAGTCCAAGAGACCATTTGGAATATGAATCCAAGGGTCACACCATCTACTATAAATGTATATCATTTGTTAATAATAAACGTACTCTCGTGTTTATCATTCATATTTTGTTGCTGCCATGTGTGTGTTTAACATGGTATCAGAGAAAATACGTTCATAATCTATTGTGAGCCACCTATTTTTGTGTGGCCTGTGTAGACCTATGCATCCCTATGTCTCTAGCTATTTTTATTCATTCGACAACTTAGGATTGGACGGTGGAAACCTATTTTCCGATTTTGAGATGGACAATTTGGAAGGGTATTTTTTATTGTAACGTTATAGAATATACATTGCTTTCTTCATTTGGGTAGTGACTAAGGTGTAGAGGTTAATGTTCTTTCCATATTGTAAGAAACACTCTTCAGAACTTTAGCGATATTTCTACAGTGTCAGTCTTTCAATCTTCTGTTGGCCTGGTGTTTTCCTTAAAAAAAGCTAGAAAATTACTCAACTCTTTGCGCATGTGTCATATCTACCATGCCAGATTCTCACAAATGTTGTCATTCCCTAGTAAGATTGTCTGAGCTTCCTTAAATAACACGCTGGTATGGTCTTTCCTACAAAGTACATCAAAAGGATGAAAGATTTATGGGTTTGACCATTTTCATTTCTTTGCATACCAATTTCTTGGTTAAGCTACGCTCTTGTTGGCACCATCTATGTAATGCCTATTGTTGCATGAGCCTCAGATTGTGCACTCAACCTTTGTCCATTGTGCATCTAGAGGATTTCTAAGGTAGCCTCCATACTCTTGTAACTCCCACCATGATGCCTCCATAATCTACGCAGCATATCATCGGCTCTGCATCGATACCTGCTCTAGTTTTGAACGATGCTCTCTAAATGCATACCTCCATACGCAACAACTGCCATACCTCTTGCAATGGATATCGATGTCATTCCAATATACATACCACTTAGGTTAGTTACGCAAATGATTCTTGGTTGGTCATCAAGTAAAGGATGCACTAACGGGATTTAGGGGCATATAAAGGCCATCATGGAAATTGGTGGCTGAGAGAGTGAGGGATTTAGTTACATGTGAAAACCGAATTTATCTAGAAAACCTTCATATTAAAATTCGAATGAAAATCACTTCGTAGCATTGAAATTTCCTTATCCTGCAGTTGTTAGGTTTCATTTGTATAATTTGAATGACTCTACGATGTCGTGGGTTCATATATTGCAGGGCCAACAGAATCAGATTCCAGGTGGGATCTTTCTATAGAAAAGAGAGAGAAGGAACCAGAAATCAACATACAAGAATGAGTTGGAGACTAGAAATCTAGAAAGAAAAGCAAAGCGATTTCTTGTGACAACTTGCACTATTGCGCTCTTCACTGACAGAAGCAGATACAAGGATAGTTAAGACAAACGACTTTACAGAAACCATGGTTCAAGGATGGTGTCAAAGTAATAATGTTTTTAAAACCTAGAAATGGCCAGCAGTAAAAAATTACCAAACAATGTGTTATTCCAATTTGAAAGTGGGCACTAATCCGATGGAGATCTCAAGTGCTTCTCTTTATGTCACACTATCACAACAAACATGGGAGCTTGAGAATAATATTACAGTTGTAGTTGAAGGTCATCTTTCCTTGAAGCAGTGAGTCACTTGCATAGTCTAAGCAATGTTTCTATTTCTTCTTTCCATTCTTTTGGATTGGAACACCACTCGAAAAATTACGATCAATGACCAAAACTCTTCCAAAAATCCTTCAGACATAGGGAATGTCAATAGGTGCCTCGTGGTAATTAGGGGTTGGATAGTTGGCAATGCAAATGGAGCGATGCACTGAAACATGACCTCTCTCTAGCGTGGGAAGTTGCAGCTTAACATTTCTCTGAGTGGTTATCTTGCGTGCCAAATTAAACGCCTTAGAAAAATTGTTAGAGAGTGCTACGAGATTCAACTCCTCCATCTCCTTCTTCTTCTCTTCTAGCCGTTGCATGCAAACTTCCTCAGAAGTGTGTGAACTGTTCGTTGGACCCATCGTTTCCCTCTAAAAATATTCATTATTTGCAAGGGGAGAAAAGTAACAATTTGTGGAGACCATCTATATTAACAATGAAGTTGAAATCTACCATGGTGTATTGAATGTTTATGTGGTGCATTGAATATCAATGTCTTTTTAATGATATGAAAGTGTCTATGGTTGGAGGTGGCATATATATGTGGTAGGATGTGTTGTGATAAGTCACTATGTACAATTGCAGACAAGTTATATAATGGTTTGGTCTCTTTATAGAGACATCGCCTCAACGCTATAGATTTTTGATATTCTACAAACTTATATTGAAGTCACTTTATTAATTTCCATTTTTCTTTAGCTTACAAAAAGTAGAGCTACTTGAGTACTCCTTTTTCGTAAGTCAAAATGGATTTAATTAGTGATGTATTAGATTTATTAAATACCTTGATACATTCCACTGTTGATGGGAAGGTAAACATCAACAAAGACACTCTCTATGACATTCAGACCTGCCTGCATAATGCACAGGAAAAGATCGAGGTTTTGCAACTAGAATCTCAATTCCAACAAGAACAATTACAACAATGGAGTCACCATTCTGAACTTGTTTCTATTTAGAACATTAAAATAGACTCCCATAAGAAAAAAAATTGATTCAGATCCATTACCCAATGAAGCAGAAAAATTACACGGAGATGAAAAAATTCAATTTGCACTTCCCAAGCCCATCATCAAACCTTGGGAAGAGCTTGTCCACAACAAGCATAGAACTGGTCTTGGGTATGACAAGGACCTATCCTTTCATATTCTAGATTACTCAAAGCCCATCGAGTTTTAGAGTGCTCGATTACTTCATGACAGTTCACCTCCAATTGTTCCATATTCTGCTCCTCTTCCACAGCAACAACAACAAATTGTGAAATGCCAACACTGTGACCGAGCTGGCCATCTGAAAGATCACTATTTTGATCTTTACCCATGTAAGCACTATCATAAAACAAATCATTCTTCAAATAGATGCTTCAAAAGCAAACCTCCTACAAGAATAAAGATTCATTTTGGATGGATTGCTTCTTGGCAATGGGCATCAATAGCCAAGAAGATATTCCAATCACATGTCACAACTTTTTCTAAAGTATTGAACAATCTTGCAATTGATTTTTCTCCATCATCTCACCTTGTATGTGACAGGGGGGAAACAATGGTCATATACAAGCTTCAAAGCCACATCAAGGGAGCGTGAGCCACAACCTGCCACACTAGATTTAGAGTTGTAGCCAAAGACAAAGATGCCACTAAGCATGCCTTCAGTTGGTGAAGCCTCTTCAAAGAATCGGAGACAATTCCTCTAGTAGAAGACTTCATATTCTTAAGAGTTTTGGAAGAGTTCTAGCAATTGCATTAAGCATTCAAGGGTTGTTGATCATTCTTAAACCATCACATGTTGAGACCTCCCTTTTTAGGTTGAGGTTCTCCCTTTTATGCGGGGTGAGTCCTCCCTTTCATGGTTGAAGGTTTCCCTCTTCAAAACATCATGAGCACTTCCTCTAGCAGAAGACTTAAGCTTCATGGCAGACTTGGAAAAGTTCTAGGAACTACACTAAGTGTTCGAGTGTTGGTGGTCATCCTTAAACCACCGCCCTTTATACAAACATTTGAGAGAGCACATTTAGCCTAGTGTTGCCATGCATTTTCTCCACGTTTTGTATTACAGCTCTCTTCTTGGACTTATACATAACCCTTTGGATTAAGGGGGAATGTTGGACACCTAATCCTCTAAGGGTTAGTGTGGAAGCTAAACAGCCAAAAGAGTCCAAGAGACCACTTGGAATATGAATCCAAGAGTCACACCATGTACTATAAATGTATATCATTGGTTAATAATAAACATACTCTCCTATTTATCATTCATATTCTGTTGCTCCCATGTGTGTGTTTAACAAATACCCACATTAATTTTATCTCAACTTAAGAAATAAAGTAATTGAAAGAAAAAAAATATAATTTACTTTTTATTATGAGGGAGATATTTAATTTTTTCACTACTTAATCTATAGAATTTGCGTGTTCCATGGATTTTTGTGTTGAATCTATTTATGAATTCAAAAATGTATTGCAAACAACAAAAAACCATAATTTTGCTTGAAATTGTATGGACAAATTCTAGTTAGAAAAAGAAAAGGTCATTTCGTTTATAAGTTAAACTACCTTAAATAACATAATAAGTAATTTAAAAAATCCTTATTGTCACTTTCAATTATGAGGAAGATGTGTAATTTATTTCTATCTTAATAGGAAGTTAATATGTAACATTTTAAAAGATATTAATAATAAAAATCATTTAATATATAGATCAATTTTAACTCTTGCACTCAATGAGAGGTTTGCATCTTAAAAGATTTGATTTCTCAATGGTGGGTAGATTGAAAATTAAGATAGATCTACACTTGTAATTTGAAAATGTAATAATCCTACTCAAACATGTTTTTTCTCAAAGAACATAAATATATTATTAAAAATGACACAAGTAAATCAACATCATTAATTCAAAAAAGTGTGAAAAAAGATATGGACAACCAACTTTAATGTAATTATATTAATTAATATCATATTAAAAACAAATGATGATATATATATATAAAACCCTTATAGTTGAATCTTCTTAATATATTACATTTAAAGTTATGATTAAGTATTATTGTTTTTCAAAGTTACATTTGAATTTAGTTATAACATAAATTATTTAAACAGTTTTAAAAAAATTGATGCTAATTCATCATTAATAAATTACTTATTTGAATTATTTATTTGAATCTTATAACTTTGCAATTTTTTTTTTAATATTTATTTTTATAACTGTTTAAAAATTAGCATTGTATTAATAAATATTTGATTGGATAAACCAAAGGTTTGAAACACTTTGACCTTAAAATATCAATGCAATTTTTATGGAAGATTTTTTCTTAAAACAAATTATCAAATTAGATAACTAAAATACCTAATACAGATAGAGGTTTAAAATTTTTGAAAAGCCGTTATTTTTCAATGAATAAAAAACGGTCATTTTGGCTATACACTTATCAAAACGCCAAACTAGGGTAGGGGCGCATGTGTAAACACAACGGTAACGTTGGATGGAGGTTCAAAGAGGTGGTTGGTGCCAAGTAGTTCACCGACTATGACCGACTATTGGGTTATATATAAGTTAACGATCGTATTCCGTTCAATCAAGAAACAAACTCTGCTACCTCACGTTCATTTCAAATTCCATCCTTGAATCCTTCATTACTCTCTCCACATTCCCTTCGTTTGGTTCAAAAATAATAATATGCGAGGAGATCCAAGGGTTTGCACAGAGAACGAGAGGAGTAATTATCTGTATCATCCGCTCGCTCCCCGCACCCTTGTAAAGGTTGATTTCACTGTTATGAATCTTTTGTTGTCTATTGTTTAAAGACCAGGTTCCCATATTTATCTTCACCAGGATTTTCAGATCCGGCAGAAATCTGCTACCCGCACAGTCATTAGGCTATGTGTAATGGCTTGACTCTAACTGAACTTGTCAAGAGAATTTTGGATGGAAATTTCGCCTTGCATTGAGAAAACACCATAAACTTGTATAGTTAACAGAATGCTGTGTTGGGGATTTTTCTGGCAAAATCCCAAAAACACACAATTCAAGCACACATAGTCAATGCTCTGTTTCCTTTACTCCACGATATTTTTGCATAAGGAAACTTTTAAAAAGAAAATTACTAAGAACATAGTATTGCACCACCATAAAGATATCTATTCATTAAAATAAAATTCACTAATACATATTCATCCTCTTTCACTCAGAGTGATTCACCAAAACATTTCAAAATAAATTACTCTGTCCTTTTACAAATAATTTTACACTGTTGTGTAAAATCTTCATTCATTGCTATAAAAAAACTTTTACATTTATTGCTAAAAAAAAAATCAACACACTGTTGTGTGGAAATTACGCATTCACCAAAAACTTACATTACCCTTTTCAATGCTCTCTGAAAGATTTCATAGTTTTCACTGATACATGCTTCCCCTAGTTTTCTTACTTTCACTACTGTGAGTTCAATTTCACAATACCATTCACAAAAAAAAAAATTTGCAATATGTTTTACTTGTTCAGTAAAACAAAACTTACGCCTGTGAATTTTTAAAATAATAAAATTAAAAACTTATATGTTATACCCATGCCTTTGTAACATTAAAATTAAAATCTTTTACCTACAACATGACAAATTCATTAAATGCATTAATATTAAAACCCGCGGTCAACCAAAATTTTATTTTACTTCACGCAATCTCCATCTCCATGCCCTGCAAACCTGTATGCAGCTTTGACTCAATCGACGGTGGGCAGCCACTCTTTTAATCCAACGGTTCAGGACAATATCGGGTGACCCTTTTTAACATAACTTTACCTCACGTAACATTTATTGTAGCCTTGTATGCATCTTGGAACAATCGACGACGGAGATTGATGGAGCACATCAGACGGCGGAGGAGAATATCAGGTGAGCATTTTTAACCGAACTTTACCTCCCGAGAAACTGTCAGAGGGTGACGTCAGGCCTCTGCCACGTGTCAGCTCTAAATGCGTCAGCTCTAAATTTTCTCGGGTCGCCTATGTACGAAAACTGCCTTCACACAAAAGCGGTCCGAGAAACTCACCGCGGGTTTGTGGTTTTACTGTGGTGGTTTTGGGCGTTGGTATGGCTGCGTTGAAATTACATTTTCAACACTCCCCTTTAATTTCAACTGCTGGGCATTCGGTCATACCCAGACACTTCCTCAAAAATTCAAAGCTTTTCTGATCCAGTGGCTTTGTCAAGATGTCTGCGACGTGTTCTGGAGTCCTGCAATGTTCTAGGTCAATTTCTCCATTGTTCACCAATTCTTTGATGTAGTGAAACCTTGTATCAATGTGTTTCGTTCTCTTATGAAACACTTAATTATTTGATAATGCAATAGATGAGCCATTGTCACAAAAAATCATTGTCGCTTTTGCCTGCTCTTGGCCTAAGCTCCTCAACATCCTTCTCATCCAAACTGCTTGACATGCTGCTGCTGTAGCTGCCACATATTCAGCCTCTGCTGTAGACAATACTAAAATGGACTGCTTCTTAGAAGCCCATGAGATGGCTCTTGAACCCATATGAAAAACATAACCGGAAGTGCTCTTCCGATCATCAACACTTCCAGCCCAATCACTATCTGTGTATCCAACCAAATCTGAATGTTCTGAGACATTATATAAAATTCCAAACGTTTTGGTACCTTTCACATACCTCAGAATTCTTTTTGCTGCCTGCCAATGTGCCTCCTTTGGCCTCTCCATGAATCTGGAAATTAAACTAACAGCATACATAATATCAGGCCTAGTTGCTGTTAAATACATAAGGCTTCCTACAATACTCTTGTACAAACTAGGATCAAAATCCTTGCTGTTGTCCTCTCTGCTGAGTTTTAATGCCATTACTGTGGGAGTGATCGCTGCCTTGCATTCTTGCATGTTAAATCTGCTCAATACTTAACTTACATATCTTGCCTGTGAGATAAAAATTCCTTTTTCATTTTGATCTACTTCTATGCCTAAGAAGTATCTCAAGAAACCCATATCAGTTATTTCAAATTCCTCTTTCATGACTGATTTAAAATTCTTAATGAGCTGATCATCATTACCTGTGAAAATAACATCATCAACATATAAGACAACAATTAAACTTTTACCATCTTTTTCTTTGATGTGGACGGTGGGTTCTCCTTCACACTTGTCGAATTCATTATCCAATAGATATGAATCTATTCTGCTGTACCATGCTCTTGGCGCTTGCTTCAACCCATAAAGAGCTTTCTTCAATTTGCACACTTTCTGCTCTTCACCTTTCTTCTCATAGCCTAGAGGCTGTTCAACATAAACCTCTTCCTTTAACGCTCCATTTAGGAATGCTGACTTCACGTACATTTGGTAGACTTTCCATTTGTTTTGTGCTGTTATGGACAACACTGCTCTCACGGTTTCCATTCTTGCAACCGGTGCAAAAGTATCCTCATAATCTCTCCCATACTACTGCTTGTACCCTTTGACAACCAGCCTTGCCTTGTGCCTTTCTATCTTGCCTTCAGCATTGCTCTTGGTCTTGTAAACCCATTTCACTCCAATGACTTCTTTACCTTTTGGTAGCTCAACCAAATCCCATGTTTTGTTTCTTTCTATGGAATTCATCTCCTCATCCATAGCTTCTATCCATTTCTTATATTTAATTGCATCCTCGAAATGGATAGGATCATCAACATGACAAAACAAGGCAAATAAGGAATTCATTCCTTCATCATAAATATCACTTAGATTTCTAAACTTCTTACCTCTTTCATTTGGTGTGCAAGTGCTTGAAGACGCACTTGAATTTCCTCCTTGTGGTGTGCTTGGAGAAGCACTCTCATTTATCCTCAATGGTGTCCCTTGTTGTCCTTCTATTGGCGCTGCTATTTGGGAATGCATTTCAGCCACCTTCTCATCATCTTCATCATGATACAAACAGTTTTTAACATTCACTGTTTTCTCTATGCTTCCATCCCAAGCTTCTTCTTCAATGAATTGAACATCTCTGCTGATAAAAAAATTCTTGGTAGATGGGATATACAACCTGTAGGCTTTGGATTCCTCACTGTATCCAATGAAGATACATTTCTCCCCTTTGCTGTCCAACTTCCTCCTTAGGTGATCTGGAATGTGTGCATAGGCCACACATCCAAAAACTCTCATGTGGGTGACTCCTTGCTTTCTCCCACTCCATGTTTCTTCCGACACTCTATTCATCACTGCTTTTGTAGAACACCTATTCAAATATACGCTGCACAATTTACAGCTTTAGCCCAATAATCATTTGGCAAATGCTTTGCCTTCAACATGCTCCTTGCCATATCCATGATGG
>APFE030155071.1:52209-113060 GCA_000404065.3 Pinus taeda | reverse complement strand
TTCCACAAGTGCCTTGAAATTTCGGAATTTCTCAAACACTTCACTTTTGTTCTTTAGAAAATAAACCCAAGTTTTTCTAGTAAAATCATCAATGAAAGTTAGAAAATATTGGTTGCGTTCTCGTGATGGAGCTTGCATCGGTCCACATAAATCTGAGTGGATGATCTCTAAGGGTGCCTTTGCCCTTATGCTTTTACCTGATGGAAAAGTTTCTCTATGTTGTTTCCCCAAAATGCAACCTTCACATAGGCTGTCCGGTTTCTCTATCAATGGTAATCCTTTCACTATCCCTTTTCTGCTTAACAAGTTTAGACCTCCAAAATTTAGATATTCAAATCTCAAGTGCCACAACCAATTTTCATCCTTTGGCACGCTTTGGAAGGCCTCTTGGGTAACTGCTGCAATTTCATTTTTGTTTTTCAAATCTGCCCTGATCCTAAAAGGGAACATCCTGTTCCTTGTCATCTTCACTTCAACAATGCATCGTTTGTTGGGTGCTATATCCATGATGGTACACACATCATTCACAAAAAAAACATTGTAACCCTTTTGAACAAGTTGTCCAATACTCAAGAGGTTACATCTCATTCCGGGGACACAATAGACATCTGCTATGGTTTTCCTTTCTCCTTGCTTTGTAAATATTTTTACCTCCCCTTTTCCCATAACAGAAACTTTGCTATCAGTTCCTAGTGTGACTTCTGATTTCATATTTTTATCTAGGGCAGAAAAGAGAGCTATATTTCTTGTCATATGGTTGCTGCAACCTGAGTCTAAAAACCATATGTCTTCACTATTTGTTTCAGCCATGTTACAAGCTAACAACACATTAGTTTGGCTGATGTTCTCTCTAGTAACATTTGCATTTTGTCTATTACTCATATCGTGCTGCTTCTTCCTACATTCACTGGCATAATGGCCATATTTTTTACAATAATAGCATTGGACATTGGATTTTTCATACCTTTGTCCTTGAGCATGATGTTGTTCTCTTTGTTGGCTGCTGCCTTGGCCTTGGTTCTGATTTGGATTGCTGCCTCTTCCTTGAGAATTTGCTGGACTGTTCCTTCCACCTCTGTTCTGGCTTCTGCCTCTTCCTCTCTTGTTTCCTCTGCCTTGACCTCTTCCTCTTCCAAAGGACATCTGGGTCTTAAAGGCTTGCTCTAGAGATGAGTTTTCATTCCTACTCAATCTCTACTCATGTGTTATCAGTGATGCGTGTAGCTCATCAACTGAAAAGTTTGAGAGATCATTTGTCTCTTCAATGGTGGTGACAATAGCATCAAACTTTGAGGGTAAGACTCTCAATATTTTCTCCACAATCCTCCTTTATTCAATGGTTTCTCCATGAGTCCTCATCTGTGTGATCAGACCAATTACATGTGTGAAGAATGAGTCAATGTTGTTTGACTCCTTCATGCACAGATTGTCAAAATCTCTCCTTAGCAGCTGTAGTTTTGCTGTCTTCACTCTCTCCATGCCTTGATAGGCTGTCTTGAGGGTTTGCCATGCTTCATTGGATGTCTTAGCTGATTCTATCCTTGGAAACACACTCTGGTCCACTGCTTGATTCAAAAATACAAGGGCTTTTGAGTCCTTCTTCCTATTTCTCTTTAATAGATCCTTCTATGTTGGAGTTAATCTATTAAACTCATTTTCATCTGCTGGTTCTTCAAAACCATCTTCAACTAATTCCCATAAGTCTTGAGAGGCAAACAAGGCTCTCATGGTTATTACCCAATAGTCATAATTTTTCCCATTAAACTATGGGGGCTGGGTGTTAAACATACCCATACCAGTGCTTGTGCTGGCCATTCCTTGCATCCTTAGTTATGCTTCAATTTCTTGACTATGTATTTTAAAACAACTAATTGCTTCTTCAGCAACACAGAAAAAAAAAACTAGCTAAGAAATACCTGGACCCTTTTGACTGTCTTCACTCTGCTCAGTAACTACTGCAGCAATAAAAACTCCTTCCGTCAGCTTCTTTGTCACCTTCAAAGAGCCTAAGCCTACTCTGATACCACTGTTGGGGATTTTTCTGGCAAAATCCCAAAAACACACAATTCAAACACACAGAGGCAATGCTTTGTTTCCTTTACTCCAGGATCTTTTTGCACAGGGAAGCTTTTTAAAAGAAATTTACTGAGAACAGAGTATTGCACCACCATAAAGATATCTATTCATTAAAATAAAATTCACTGATACATATTCATCCTCCTTCACTCAGATGGATTCACCAAAACATTTCAAAAGAAATTACTCTGTCTCCTTTTACAAATAATTTTACACTGCTGTGTAAAATCTTCATTCTGCTATAAAAAAAAAACTTTTACATTTACTGCTGAAAAAAAAATCAACACACTGCTGTGTGGAAATTACTCATTCACCAAAAACTTACATTACCCTTTTCACTGTTGTGTGAAAGTTTTCATAGTTTTCACTCATACATGCTTCCCCTGGTTTTCTTACTCGCACTGTTGTGCGTTCAATTTCACAATACCATTCACAAAAAAAAAAAATTACAATATGTTTTACTTGTTCAGTAAAACAAAACTTACGCCTATGAATTTTTAAAATAATAAAATTAAAAACTTATATGTTATACCCATTCCTTCGTAACATTAAAATTAAAATCTTTTACCTACAACTATGACAAATTCATTAAATGCATTAATATTAAAACCGACGGTCAACCAAAATTTTATTTTACTTCACGCAATCTCCATGCCCTGCAAACCTGTATGCAGCTTTGACTGAATCGACGGTGGACAGCCACTCTTTTAATCCAACGGTTCAGGAAAATATCAGGTGAGCCTTTTTAACCGAACTTTACCTCATGTAACATTTATTGCGGCCTCGTCTGCATCTTGGAACAATCGACGACGGAGATTGATGGAGCACATCAGACGGCAGAGGAGAATATCGGGTGAGCATTTTTAACCGAACTTTACCTCCCGAGAAATTGTCAGAGGGTGACGTCAGGCCTCTGCCACGTGTCAGCTCTAAATTTTCTCGGGTCACCTATGTACGAAAACTGCCTTCACACAAAAGCGGTCCGAGAAACTCACCGCTGGTTTGTGGTTTTACTGTGGTGGTTTTGGGTGTTGGTACGACTGCGTTGAAATTACATTTTCAACATGCTGCACACTTCTTAATTAGGGTATTTCTCTTCTGTTTCAGGCAGACGTGATTATCATTTTCTACATATTTGATCAAAATGATATAAGCGTTATGGTATGACTAACAAAAATAAACAAATACATTTAGTTTTGAGTTTTGACACAATTTAAGTACAAGATGTTTAAAATAACTAAAAACCAAAATCACAATTTAACAATATATCATTTTTTTAAATAATACAATTACTTGAGAATTAAAATGGCTCGCTATTAATAAAATATTTTCGGGTGTTTTTTTTTTATTAATTATGTAATTTTTATTAATATTTTATTTGATTAGATAAATAGATTATTTATGGTAAATATTGATTTTTCAAATATAATAATTATGTGAGATTTTAATTTTTTGTGATTCATAATGATAATGAGATTGTCTTTTATCTATATATCTCTTTTCTATATATAAGTCACGACACATTTTATTTTCAAAATTTAGGTAAAATAATATCATTAAAACTTGTAATAAAAATTTATCAAAATCATACTATAGAAAAAAAAAAATTGTGCAGTTAAATATTGTTGCTTTTTAAACAAAAGATTATAAGAAAATACTGAGAGTTTTCAAATGGTAGGACACTAGGAAAACTCAACCATGTCTAAAAATTCACTCCCCTTAGAGAGACACAAGACATCAAGGTCCCTAGAAGTTCAAAATTTACCATACAAAAACTAAAATGTGGGGCTCTATGACCATGAAAGCAAATTGAGGAAACAAGAAATTAAAAATCTAGAGACATGACAAAATACTAAATAGAAGGGTCTAAATCAATAGTTGCCACTTGGATAGGGTACTTGTTGTTGCCTCTAACTGAGGAAGGATGCAAAGGTGTTGCTCAATGCACTCTAGGTGTTGATCCATGTCCTTCTTCATGTGTTGATGCAAAAGCTCCATGGAGTGGAGGAGGTCTACTCTATGTTCATGCTAATATAAGAGAACCCTACCTAAGAGGAATTTTATATGTCATTACAAGTCCATTATGTACATGTACTAGTTATAGCACCCAGATGTATGCCCCAATGTCCTGTACCCAATCAACTAGTTTAGCTAGAACCTTGTTATCTAGAGTCGATGCCTTTAGGAGGTCCCCTCTCTCTTTGCATAAGTGACCTTGTCCTGAATGGGACAACCCCAAATTTCTCTAAACTGAGCAGTTGTTTCCTCCAATCCATGATGAGTATGTGTACTACCTTGACTCAATGTAACTCCCTTTCAAACTCGCACACTGACCAGTCATGATGGATGCACTAGAAGGGAGAAAAGGAAAAAGAACAGAATGATGAGCTCCATGAAGCAAATAGAGGCACATGGATAGGAGAGCCAACCTAGCAAGTTAGAGCCATGAATGTGGCCTAGAAAAATGAGTGATATCAGTGACAAGCTGGAGAGATGAAAGGAGGGCCAGTAAAGGAATATGTTTACTTAGGGATCCTCTGCAAAAAAAAAGGAGCCATAAGGGGGAGTGAGGATTCTAGTGAGGAAATGAGTATAGAGTGAGAAAAATTGGATAGTTATGAAGGTTGGCATACTAGACAATAACATTGTGAGTATTAAATCAAATAAATAACAAGGAGATGGATTATCATGCTCCAGAGAGAATTTTGTTAGTGTTTTATTGATTTGGTAGCATATGACACGATATATCCAAAACTTATACAAAATTTAGCAAGATAATATTGTGAAACACCTTAATTAAGTTAATTAGCCATAATTTAGATATTTCCTATGTCTAATTTACTAAACATGGTTAATTAAAGTGAATTAATTGATAAAATCGACTTATGCTCTAGCTACTTCCAAAAGATGACTTGGATCAAGTTTGAAATGATCTTATTCATTGATATGGATCTAATCATGGTAATTGAAGCTCCAACCAGAGATTATAAGAGAAAGGCAATGGGATGGAGACATACACAAGAAGGTGAGTGAGTTAACATGGCAGATCAAGATACCCTATTGTAGTGATTAGCAAGGGAGAAATTTCTAGCTAGAGAGAGCGTCCAAAAGAGGGAGCGACAAAGAAATTTGGAGGAGAATTCTAGAGAGTGTCCAAGTGGTTTTCCTAGTGCTAGAGAGGTAGCAAAAGGGACGTTGAAATTATTCTATAGAGAGGCCATGTAGTTAATAAGAGTAACCAAAAACCCCATTGTAAGTTACCAAATAGAGATCATTTCAATTGTTCTGAGGCCAAAAATTTCATGAGAGAGGTAGAGAGGAGAAAAAATGTCGAGAGGTAGATGGGGGAAGGAAAACTCACTTGGAACTAGCTAGGATGAAGTGTGAATTGTTTCCAAACTAGTTGTGCCCATTTCTAGATGTTATTTTTTGAAGCATCAAATGTTTTATAGCCTTGAAATTTTGTGGAGAGGTTAGAATGTGTGAGATCTCCAAAATTCATAAATTGTTTTTGGCAATTCCACCTAGAAATGGCTTCGTTAGATTATTAGTTAGTTTTTAAATAGTTTTTAAATATTTCCTAAGTCTAAGCTTAGGGAATATGACTAACTAATCAAAAATAATTAAGTTAAGGTGTGAATATTCTAGAAACTCACACAAATTGACATGGTAGTAGCCTCTAGAGGCAAAGTCAATTTTCTAGGGAGAAACAAAATTTCAGTGCGAGAAGCTGGTGAGAGGTTCCACAAGCCACTAGAGACTTTTTCCTATACAACAACTGGTGAATGGGTTTGAGGAGAAGTTGTTCCAAGATGAGAGAAACAACAATTGTGCTAGGGTGATGTAGTGACTGCAGAGATATAGTTTGGATGGCTCAATTTGAGTTGAGGTATGTGGAGTGAGTAATTTATCCTCACTAGATCTTCTTGCCATTATTTCTTGGTAGGATTGCAAGTTTTGGCATCAAGTTGTACTCATATTATTTCACTACTGCATAATAATAAAACCCTCAACTATTGCACTGATTTTCGCAAGTTGGGTTTTTCCAAGGACATTGGTCCAAAAATAACTGTGTCATTTCATGTGTGTGTGCTAGTATTTCTTTCAGTGTTTATTTCTTCAACAGTCTATTTTTGTAGGTTGCAATGTGAGTTATTCATTATTTTTTATAGGAAACAGTAAATACATTGTTAAATTTAATTAACAATTAGGAGATTAATTTCTAGTTGTTGCAATAGGATTCCTGTTTCCGAATTTTCACATGTTATCAGAGCACAGATGATGATTAGTCAGAGAGCTCACTAGCGAACGAAGAGGGAGTTTCGATGTTCATTAAGGGACAGTAGATCAAAACTGCATAAGTAATGCAGTCACCTTGGCCAAGAGGTCAAATTATTCAAGATAATCGATTTTTGTGAGAGAGGGGCATAAAAATTTGATCTATCCAAATTGAGGGTTTCCAAAGATAGAGGGAGTAGCTAGTATTTTTCGTAGAGCATATCTCTAGCTTGACTCAACACTTTTTGCAACAGGTTACTAGAGAAGAGCTAGCATCAAGAGGAACAAGAGCACACATAGAGGGAAAATTTTCCTCAAGGAACTTCTACTATCAAGAAGTTCGAATTCCCTTGTAGATCAACAATCATTGTCAGAAATTTTTCTCACTCCAAAAGGAAGTGTGAATAGCCTAGTAGTAATTGATGAGAATGAAAGAGGATAGTTTCAACATCATTTGAGATGGCCACTGCTGGAGTATAAAATGGGGGCAGGTTAGATGGTGCTTCCAACTATGTCATCTGGAAGGCAAGGATGTCCTTCATTCTAGATGAATATGGCCTCAATAGACATATAAATGCAGTGGTAACAGTTCCCATGGCTGCAGATCAGCTAAAGGAGTATAAGAAGTAGATGGCGAGGGAAAAGAGGGTTATCCTTGATGGTGTTTAGGATCACATTGTATCACACATAGTGGCCAAGAGAATGACTAAAGAGCTATGTGATACACTTTCCAAAATTTACCAAGGCACTTCCGAGAAGTGAAATATGTGCTTGGAGGAGAAGTTGAGATGCACGAGGATGTAGAAATGGGAACACATAGATCCCTTCCTAACCAAGATTCACAAGATCCGGGATCATTTGTCAACTATTGGAGCAACACTTCAAGCCACAGAGCTAGTACGATTTACACTCAATAGTGTCTGTGAGATGTGGCAGGTATTCATCCAAAGCATTTTGGGGAGAGAAACCTTGTTAAGGTGGGACATGACATGGGTCAATTTGAAGCAAGTGGAATTGAGGCGAGACTTAGTGAAGATATCCATTGGTGGTAGTAGCAGCGGGTTGAGGCAAGTGAAGGAGGAGGAGAATGTGACCCTCGCATCAAAGGGTCCCATTCAAGATGAGGGGGAGTAGCGAAAGAAGAAGAAGGACCTATCAAAGGTCAAGTGCTTCAGATGTGGTGAGCTTGGTCACTATAACACCTAGTGTCCTCTTAGGAAGAATGATAAGGATGAGAAGAAGGACCAGAAGGTAGCATCAGCAGAGATCGATAGGTTGTCCTCCAGGTTGGAGGATGACTTCACCATGTTTTCTAACATACCCCTGGGAGTGAAGTGGGGTGACTTTCTTTTGTAGCCCTAGACTGCTACAGATGGGTAGGATTCTTGAGGACGTCACCTCTTGAATCAATACCTTGCTACAAGGGCCCACAATATCTCAGTAGAAGGATGGGTGAGTGATAGTAGATGCAATTAGATGTGAGGGTGGTAGATGCAGAGTCTAGTTACAAACATATGTTGGTGAGTGTAGTGCAGAGTTGGCAGTAGTACAGAGTCAGTAACAAGACAAATGCCTTAGCGACAATGTAGATACTAGCAACAGTAAGATACTCAAGAGAAAAATGGATCATACTGATCACAGTTTCCTAAGTATTTAGGATTCTTTTTAGTTGCATATGTTGTAGTTGCAACAACGAAAAATATAGAGGGAGTTGTAGTGAAGATGCAGTGTTGCATTTGTAGTAGGATCAAATGGAGTGTGGGTTGCAGTACAGATGCATTTTTGGCAGCAGTTCAACAGAGTCAATGACAACACACAAGTAGCACATATTAAAGTTGTGCAGTGGTTGGTGGGAAACCTTAGCTAGACATCAACATTGTAACAAGATATGATGTAGAGACATGGTGTTGCTATAGGAGGTAGCAACAGTAGAACACATTAATTGCTAAGAAGGAGTTTTAGCTTTTGTAGCATTAGTTGTGTTTTCGCCTTGAATTTTTTTGGAGAAGCTAGAATGTGTGAGATCTCCAAAACCAAGAAATCGTTTTTGGAAATTCTACCTAGAAATGACTTAATTATATTATAGTTAGATTTTAAATATTTCCTAATTCTAAACTTATGGAATATGACTAATTAGTTAGAATTAATTAAGTTAAGGTGTGAATGTTCTAGAAAATCACATAGATCAACTTCAAGTTAATCCTAGCCATTGATTAATATCTAATCTTGGTCATTAAAGTCTCAAGAGAGGATTATAAGAAGAAGTCAATGGGGCTTGAAGAAAACACTTAAAGATTTCAATTTCATGAGTTGGTCGGTTTCCTCAGTAGCAACATTTAGTTTCTAGAGAGAGCGAGAGAAACCGAATCAATAAGAGTGGGGCAGGGATAGTGAAGCTAGAGGAAGAATTCGGGTTCTAATGAGTACATTTTCAGAGAGGTAGAGGAGCCATAGAGAGGCTCGCACGGAGCAGCGTAGTAGCCTCTAGATGTAAAGTTGATTTGTTAGGGAGAAACAAAATTTTAGTGCCATAAGTTGGGCAAAGGTTCGAGAGGCTAGGAGGGACATTTTCCTAGATATAAGCTACTAATATGGCTTGAGGAGAAGTTGTTCCAAGTTGAGGACAGTAACAACTATGCTAGGGTGATGTAGTGACTGTGTAAGGGTAGTTTGGACAAGTCAATTTGAGATGAGGTGAGTGTTACAGTTTCCGTGTGTTGAGAGAAATTTCACCTCACTAGATTTTCTTTCAAGTCTTTCTCTGTAGGATATCTATTTTAAGCATCTAGTTGTACTCAAATAATTTCACTACTACCTAATGATAAAACCCTTAGTGACTGAACCAATTTCCCAATTTGGGTTTTTCCAGGGACATTGGTCCAAAAATAACTATCATATTATGTGTGTGTGCTAGTATTTCTTCCATTGTTTATTTCTTCCGCAATTTATTTGTGTAGGTTGTAGTGTGAGTTATTCAGTATTTGTTGTAGGAAATAGTAAATAAATTGTTAAATTTAATTAACAATTAGGAGAGTAATTTCTAGTTGTTTCAATATGATTTGGGTTTCTGAATTTTCACACTAGAGGGCAGTGTGTGTTACTTGGAATAGTGTCCACTCAGAGCTGCTATTCCCACTAAGACTGTTAGCTATCTTAGAAACAAACAAGTAAAGTCTACTTTTTCTTTCCTTTATGAAAATAGATAAGAGGGGAACAGAGGACACCAACCTTAGTCTTGCGCTTGGTTTCCTTGCTTGATTCCTCTCCTTCCTAATAGGTATTTTCCGCTTCTTCTTCATCTGCCCAGCTTCAAAGAGCACCTGTGGAATCAAAGCAACATAGTACTATCGAAGAACAAAGATCTATATTCATAAATAACGTAGGACCAGATATGTATTAACCATACAAATGCATATACATTCAAACATACAAGAATATGGAGGAAAACTTGAATAGGTTTATTAATATCGAGAAAAGCAAGAGGATTACAACCAATAGTTTTGACCCGGCATCATCCTCCAGCAAGAAAGCCCTTCTTCACCTCAAGTAAAGCTTATATCACCCAACACTATGAAGTTTCAACAGAAAACCAACATCACTTCTCTACAAGATACAAATTTCTAGTCTCTGGATCTCTGTGATGAGGGATCCATATATAGATGATTGTAGGGGGGTGAGTTATCTTCTAGGGTTTTGATTAGTGTATTCTCTCTGATAGTTCTTGATTCCACTTGGAGACTGATGATCTCTTACTCATCCCTGGTCGAAAATAGAGAGGCAAGTGTCAGAGGGGAAGCTTCTGGAAGGTTCCATGATCTTCCACCTCGCAAACTGTCTCTGCCATTTGTCCATTCCCAACCATCGCACCCTACACAGGGGCCATTCAGTGTGCATCACACCCTTTACACTGGGAAGGTGATATGCATTGCACCCTCTACACTGGGTATTCAGTATGATCCAATTTTGACCATTCCTGAGTAGTTTTTAGTGGAGAACTTCTGGGAGATGATGTAATCAGCTGACCTTATTCCTTTAGGCAGTGAAGCAACACTTTTAGGAACTTAGGAGCCCTTAGTTTATGGACATTTATGATTGGGGTTGTAGTTCCCAAAAATGTCTATAACAGTTGCCCCCTAAAGCATGAGGTCATTAATCTTTTGATGTCGGGTGAAATGCTTTACCATGAGGATCCGAAGTTTTTTCAAGCTAGGAGGCGACCTGTAATAAGATACAATACAATACATTATCTTCATAATATATACATGATCTAGCTAAGGCGGGCATGCCCATGCTTAGCTTTATAAATTCATTTTCATGTACATAGGACACATAATCGTTTGTGTAGCAAACTGATGATTCAGACTCAACATCCTTTGATTTGGATGATCATCTCTTCGGCAATGATGTACATTTGAGGTCTTTATATTCCTGAATGTATCACAGCCTGGATGGATGAAACTAGATCCGGGATCTTCAAAACTCATTCAATCTTCACTCAGAGTACAAGTCGACCCATGTGAAAAATGTTATGAAGTCGAACAAGGATGTAAGTTGTTAACAGGCACGAGAGGAATCACCAATAATGACAATGACTCTCAAGGTACTACAATACAGTTCGTGCAGTGTGAAAAAGGACTTGGATTTGAACACCATGCAAAATCTCTCGATCAAAGGCCATTAATGTAAACCTATCGCTGAAAGTGAGAAACTTGCCATTGAGGCATGCAAGCTTCAAAGTACTGAAAGGGTTGTTCCTAGGTCAACTTCTTGGATAATGAGTTGATGTTGACAAGAAGTGACCCATCATAGGATGGCCTTAATGAATCCCACATCTATGACACCGAATGAAGAAAATGATTTTGGAGGTGAAAACAATCTGATGATACAGTGTTCAGGGTGGCGGTCATGAAAAGGATGGAGTGTGAATGTATTGCAGCGGGTGAGACACAGGTGAATTCTCTGAATGGCTTCTCTTGAACATATCGGCAACACTAATGATCGATTGGTAGCGTTAACCCCAAAGATGGATGGTGTGATGGACCAATGGTGATATGACCAGTGAATGGAACAACCCAACCCAGCTCAGATGCGGAGAGAAAGTGTCATGTTCAAGAGTGACTTGCTACCAATAACGTTTTTTCAAGTTTTCTTCCCAATTTTCCCCTGTCATTGCTGACGAGTACCTCTTTATTTTTTTCAAGCTTGAGTAGGATAACATATGCTTGTTCTATAATCCACCCTTCGGGCGAACCTGTCGCTATATTTTAACGAGCCTAGCGACAGTGAAACTCATTCTCATCCATTTGGATGAGTTTGTTGCTATTCGGTTTTAACGAGTTTAACGACAAAGATAACTTAGTCCTTTTCAATTTTACAGAGTCTGAAAGGGACAGAAAGGAAACTTCAAAGATTATTCTTCGTCATATAATCCCTTAAGTCCGAAAAAGTGTAAAATAATACAAAAGGGATGAATTTTAGATAGACTTAACGAGCTGAACAAGACAAGCGCTCGATCTTTTTGTGTAATAATCCCTCAGGTCCAAAAAGATTAAAATATAGAGGAGGGATAGCACTTCCGATGACTTTAACGAGCTGGAGAGGCTAATTGATCGGCAGTCTTTTCATATTTTACGAGTCAGTGGGAAAGAGCTTAAAGGAGACTCATTTTTCGAGGAACGAGTCATGATTTCAGGTAGCAGCTGATTCGAGGTAAGGTTTGGAATTTTCCAATCACGACGGTGTCACAAGGATGGCTAATAGAATCACTCTTCGCAGATGTTCCTCGAAAGGGTAAAAAATCGAATGGAGGTGAATGATCGTCCAAAAACAGAGTGGAGGTGATGATGAGAACATGACCAAGGCTCAAAAGCTGATTTTAATGCATTCACAATGGTTATTTACGAGAAAATTGGCTCATTTTTTAATGAGCTTAAACTCTAGTGGAAACATTTGCTCATTGCTTATGTTTATTTTTTAACGAGCTTGAATTCCACGTTAAAACTACTCATGATAATGGTCATTAATTCCTTGATTCGCCATTAGCATTTTGTTCTTTCAAAGATTGTACTACCTGTTCATTTGCTTCATCAAACCGATTAGAAATGAAAACATATGCTTGACAAATGAGCTAAGAACACTAATATCTTACTTGAATTATGTGAATGGTAATTTAAAAGTGACTTTTACCTCTCATTTTATCATTTCATTTGAACTTGGTTTGTTGGAGATCTCGAGGTGCTTTTCCCCCCTGATTTTCACTAGCTGATTCCGAAAGATTCTGTGGACGATTCTTGATGTCGTCTAGACCAGGTAGGAGCTAAACTTGCACTCTTCAATTGCATTCTTTTCTTTTTGAATTCTGAGCCTGTTTCCTTGCTTTGTTGAGCCTATGGGGTTTGAAAAACTTGCCTTATCTCCATCGCACCCTTCCTTAATTGAAAGGTGCGATAACTACTGGCCCTCTCACTGACTAGTGAGTATGCATCGCTCCCAGTACACTTGCTGGGGTGCGATGGGCGCAACGAGGAAACTTTTTGCGCAAATTTCTCATAGCGTTTTGCCCGTTTTTTTCCAAATCAAGACTCTGACTCTTCTCTTGTTTGTTTTTCAGAGATTCATTCGAGAAAAATAGTTGTTACATGGTGAGAAAGTGAGCATGAAGAAGAGGACACAGTTGCTTTACATGATCCGGGCATTGTAGCTGCATTACGGAACTGTGGCTTGTTGAAGTTTTTCCGCATCTCTAGCATGAGGCAACAAATCAACTTGTTACAATATTTCCTCAATGCCTGGGATCCTACCAACCATGTGTTCCAGATTAGGGGCAAATCGATCCCCTTGACTATCATGGAAATCTATTTTTTAACCGATTTATCGAGGCATGGTGCCCCTCTCTCATTATCGAGCCCCGCTCGCGGGGGTGAGTCCTTGAGGGAGTATATTCACTGGCACTGCAAAGAGGGATCTCAGCCGAGTACGGACGGCAAGATCAATATCCGAGATGTCACTGACTGGCCCTTGAGGACCATTTTGTTCACTTTTTCTTGACTGGCTGGTAGTTCTACTCTTCACATAACTAATAGTTCTTACATGCAATATGCTTTGGAATGCCTTGAACTGAAGGTGTTCAACTAGTGTGATGCAGTACTCTTTGTGATGAAAGAAAAAATGACCAAGGTGAAAAGTGAAAGATCCAAGAATTTCAGATATGGTTCTATTTTGACCGCTTTCTCTTTGGAGAAGATCCCAGTGATGCAGCCGCAGTACATCTCACTTGGCCCACCTCCACTGACTAAACCATGGATCCAGAGATGGGTTGACCTCATGTCTCAACATGCTGGCGAGCCTCAGATTTCCTTTTCTGATACTTTATTCGAGTGGTTCGATCGTCAAGAGATGGTCTATGCCAAGTTTCCATATGCTGGCATGGATTTCCGGGGTGACTCGGATTTAGTGCTGCTGACTGGCGAGCAGTGGGGTGCTATGGGTAAACCCTCTGACCATATCTTTGTTCATTGTTCTTTATAATGTTCTTATGCATTCTTTGATTAAGATTAATCAAAACTCATGTGCTCATGTAGATATTGGACTAGTTTGACCAACGGTACACCGCAGAGACCTAGCAACCCCTCCAGCAAGAGAGGCTATGGGGAGGGCCATCCTTCATGACCTTGACGTGGTCGAGACTCTTTCAGCACTGCAGGACTAGATTGAGGGTCTCACTCTTGGTATCCCAGATGTGAGGACTGACGAGCTACCTCTGTGGCTGCAGCGACACACTACTGGCATGCCGAGTCGATGGACTAGGCTTTTACGCACGATTTCACAGGCGGTGACTTGTTATCACCAGCATCATTAGACTAGGGTGCCCCCTAGAATTTCGAGTTTTGGGTCATTTGATCAATTTTGTCTTGGTTACAGAACATTATGTATAAACTATAAAGAGTTATGTATATATTTTTTATTTTTGGAGCTTTATTTTGGTTAAGTTACATGATCCTGTTGCATATATTGATGTGATGCTTCTCTTTTATAAATGTCACAAATATCTATCTAAAACATAATTTGCCAACCAATCTGTCAATGTGTTTAAACTTCTGGAAATATGTTTATATTGAATGAAATCAAACTATCTTTCCAAATCCTGACTCTTAGGAACATGCGATAAATGGCTGGATTTCATACGGAATAGATGCCAGTGAGTTGTAGAATGACGAGTTGTGAGTCCAGCCTGACGACAAGTCAGCATATGCCATGTGTGATGGCATCAGAGAGGATTTATATGAATGCGTTGTATTTAGCAATATTGTTCTTCGATTAACCAACACATACCCCTCCGAAACTTACTAACCCACCGTCAGGATTGAAAATGGCCCATGTTGCAGAAGATAGGTTCCGCGAAGTACGACTCGCTCCGTCGACATATACAACAAATTATTCCAATAGTTTCAACATTTGCAACGAATGCAAAAAAGTGGATTACCTAACCAAAATCATTACTCTTAGCGAAAACAAAAATGTAACAAAAGCATAGGGATTACTATGCAGAATTAAGCATAGTAACGTTTGAGGTACAACCCATTGTGAGGTTGCACCAGTGGAATCCCATCATAGTCCATCAACTGATAGGCTCCTTTTGCTAATACACGCTTAAAAATATAAGGACCCATCCATAACGATTTGAATTTCCCTACTCCCAACTTATCAGATTCCTGGTCATAAAGTAAGACCAGGTCACCTTCTGAGAAGACACGAGGTTTCACATTTTTTTCGAACTGCGCTTTGACTCATTTCTTATGAGCTTCATTAGCTGAAGTTGGGTCACGACGGGTTTCATCCAATTGGATTAGTTCCAAGAAAAGAGCCTCTTCTTCTGAGGTTCCGGGTAGAAGGTTGACTGCGAGTTTGAGGGACGAGATTTCACATTGAACTGGTAAGATTGCTTCTAGACCGTACACAAGTTGAAAAGTTGTAAACGTGGTTGCATTTCTCACCGATCTCTAGTATGCCTAGAAGGCCGAGTACAGGATCAAGTGCCAACTCCATTTATGTACTCCGATCATCCTTTACAATATGCACTTTAGGACCTTGCTGATTGCCTCAACTTGTCCATTAGCTTGCGAATAGTACAGAGTAGAGTTGTCATGGGACAATCCTAATTTGGCAGCCAACTCAACCATCATGTGATTGTGAAAATGTGATCCATGATCTATGACTATGGCCTGTGGAACGCCGAATCTGGAGACTATGTGATTAAAAATAGAAAAGGGCAGTCGTTTTGCCACTGTTGTTTAATGTAGGCATCACCTCAGCCCATTTGGTAAAATAGTCTACCGCGACTATGATATACCCATGCCCCTCGGCCGAGGTGGGGTTACATGTCATGAAATCTATGCCCCATTTGGGGAATGGCCCAACAGCAAGTATTGGTTGCAGCAGTGCAGGTGGTCTTCTGGTTTTGATATTGAAAATCTGGAAAGTATGGCAACTTCTAACTGTGATTATGCAATCTTTGAAGGTTGTTTCCCAAAAGTATCCTCCCCGCCAATTTTTTTGCGTCGTAGCATAACGAGATTGATGCCCCCCACATGCGCCTAAATGACAATCATTCAAGACTTTTTCGACCTCCTCATGGGTGAGGCACCTCCACAGAACTGTATCAATACTAAGACGGTAAAGGGTATCACTAACGATCACATAGTCTTTCGCTTGATATCGAATCCATCGCTGTTCGAAGCGTGAGGTATTAGACCTATATGTTTGTGTCTGGAGATAGATGATTATATCTCTGTACCACATATCGCCTGAAGATATTAGAAACAAATTTTCATCCACGATTGCTTCTTCGGATGTTGCATCATTGGATGATGATGGGAGATCACATAGTAACTCCGCGAATACCAAGGCTTGCAATCTATCGCAAAAATATATAAGTCATGGGGTTGCAATCTGATAAAATGGTAGTTTTTCTTAAGAGGATGTAGTGTCGAAATCTCTGTATCGCTTGAACAGCTGCCAGGGCTAGCTTTTCAACGTAGGAGTATTTCATTTTCATATCATTTAAGTTTAGGCTTAAATAATATATAGGATGCTCAATTCCATTATCCTCTTGAACTAAAACCATTGCTCTAGTCGTATCTGCTGCGGCCAGATACAGGTTAAAGTCTTTTTGATAATCAAGAGCATACATTAATGACACTTTTATTAGAGATTGCTTTAAAGCATCAAAGGAAGCTTGTGCGACCTGATCCCAAATGAAGGGTACATCTTTTTTCAATAGACAAGTATAACCTTTAGCTAGTTCGACATAATTTGGAACGAACCTCCTAAGGATGTTTGCTTTCCCTTGGAGTTTCTGAATCTAAAGCAAGTTTGAAGGTGGAGGCAAATCAATGATTGCCTGAACCTTACATGGGTCAAGACAAATCCCATCCTTTGAGACCACGAAGCCAAGTAAATGACTAGAACTGACACAAAACATGCATTTGTGCAGGTTGAATCGTATCTTGTAGTGTCGACAACGTAGAAATATTGCTCTCAAATGCTGTGGATGATCGGTCCACTTTTGCGAATGAGCTCGAAGATCGTCGAGATATGGTTGAACGATGTTTTTGATGTCATGGAAAGCATAGTTCATTGCTCTTTGAAAAGTTATACCTACATTCTTTAAACCAAAGGGTAGCTTGCGATATGTGAACGTGTCCCACGGACAAATGAATGTAGTCTTTGACTGGTCCTGTGGGCACATATTTATTTGATTATACCCAGAAAATCCATCCATAAATGAAAAGATTTCACATCCGGCGCATTCCTCAATTGTCTGGTCAATAAAGGGTGTAGGGTAGTTGTCTTTCGAACAATCTTGATTTACATCCCTATAATCGATGCACACTCTAATCATTCCTTGTTTATTCATCACAGGAACAATATTCTATAACCAATCAGTCAGAGGAACGGGATAAATAAAACCAGCATGGAGGAGTTTTTCAACTTCCGCCTTGATGGAAACAACTTTCTTGGGGTGCACCTGTCGTAGCCGTTGTCGTACTGGTTTGACATCTGGATACATCTTAATTTCATGTTCAACTATGATCAATTCAATACCTGGCATTTCATCATATGACCAAGCAAATACATCTCTAAACTCGCGAAAGAGAGCGCTATATATTTCCAGTTCTGAAGAAGAACAAGATTTGTCGACATGAATATTCTCTACAAAATTTGTTTTGGTTGAGATACTTATGGTAGTAGTCTCTCCAATATTGGATAGCTTTCTCTCGGAATCCACCATATTTACAGTATTCGTCAAAAATTCAAATATTCAAGGATGGTCTAGGTTGCTGGAATTATCTTCTTTCGAGTTCAGAAGATGGGAACGATGGTGGTAATATTCCCATGGTGCCCCGTCAATCATCATCGATTGAATGATTCCTTCGTCTATAGAGTGTACTTGTGACCAAGGATCTAAAGGGGTGCCATATTCCTTAGACCTATCTATCCAAACACTTGATGAGCGTTGATACGGGTTTGCCTCCCATGTTGAAAACATTGATTGCTATAATATTTCCAGTGGGGTTAGAGGCAATTCCTGCAGATGATCCATTTTAACATTGTTTTCTGACATCTTTTGAATGGAAGATATCATATTGTAGGTTCCTATCTTAGCCACTTCTGCCAAATTGGTTGGATGCAGTAGGGTAAAAGTTCCCATTAATGTGGGGTCTTTTAGTAGGCCTACTCTGATATTTTGAGCCACATTAGGGATTCCATGGATCATCAGAATGCTTCCCGTAACTTGCGAACTATTGGGTAGAAAACTTTGTTGGTCGATGTTTGTGATTCCTCCTTGGGAAGGAAAATGCAATTTTCCTAAAGTAGGTCGACACAACGGCTGCCATGGCATATATCCAGGGTCTTCCGAGTAGGATGTTGTAATCTAGGTTTCCTTCGATAACTTCAACATTAATTTCTATTGTTTTGCCTCCCAGTTCGACTTGCAAGTTACTTAATATCCTATATGGGGTGTATGTTCATCCATCAAATGCTTTTAATGTCGTCGATGATTGCGACAAGGATGGAGACCCTGGAGTTTTCCAGCAACTCATCGACATGATACATGTGGATGCCCCCCATCAATAATTTTCCTATGAAAAATTTTGTTGAGGGCTTTCACTTGAATGAGGAAAGCTAGTTGAGCTGGTAACTGAGGTTCGTATCCTTTGTGATTAAAAGATACAAGATTGGAATCCGTTGGGTCAATCCCACCTATTGCTAATAATAAAGCATGCTTTTGGGAGGGGAAAGTTTGCAATACCTCAAGAGTCGACATTGTGGAGGGTGATTGGGCTAAATAGTCCACTATATTATCGTGTTGTGCTGCTTTGGCACGAGGACTAAACGTTGATTTGTGTACTACTCCCTTTGGCAGTTTTATTATGAATTCAGGAATGATGGATGGCACAACTTCGGTCAAAGTCGTTGTTGAACGACTAGGCTGATCATTATCATTGTTGTTCAACATCTGTGGATTCCCGTAATCTTTAGTCCTTGTTGATATCAGAGCATCATTCAGTTGCATTGAAACCGAAAACATTAGCACTTGGGACAGGGAAGCATTTTCGCTAGCAACCAGATTTGTTCCTAGGTTTGGAAACGGATCAATCAATACAGCTGAGGTTTTTGAACTTTTGAAGAATATTCTAAGTTCATCTTTATATGGACACTCTCTGGTCCAATGATCCTCATCACATATATGGCATGGACTTTTTGGTTTCTTATCCCCAGAAGGATTTGTAGAAGATTTTTTAGGAGATGAGTCCTCCTGGTTCTTCTTCTTCCCTTGTTTTTTCTTCTTGCCTCCTGGTTGCTTGGGTTCTTTGCCTTCGTCTGTCAACACGGAATTTACTTCCGAGGCTAGAAGTTCCTCATTTGTGTTTTGAATCGAAACAGTGCAGGCCTTTTTCGACGTAGCCTTTACAGTTTTAGTGCTTGTTGTACCTATCACGCCATCGCTGGCATGAGAGTCTTTGTTTGATTTAGGAGGGGGAGGAACGAAAAATTCCGGTCTAGGAGCACCAAGGATTTAATCGTAGAGCGTGCTAGCTTGAGTATAAATCAATTATAGATATTGTGCACGAGCAATAACTTGCTCTTCAATGACGACTCCTCCCTTTGCCACATCTTCTGTAATAGCAGGTAACAAAGACTTAATAAACCATTCAGCCAATAGCTAATCAGGAACATATGTTTTTACCATTCTACGGCGACGTCGCCATTCATGAATATGATCGGATATGTGAGTGGTCGTTGTTTGTTTTAAATTGGTAAGTAGCTCAGTTCTTGTTTCGTACCTTATGGGTAACTGAAAATGGGTTTAAAAGGTTGTGGCTATGGTATTGAAGTTATCAAACAAAGCTCTAGGAAATTTGATATACCATTTTGCTGATAGACCAGTTAACGTTCGCTGAAAGAGGCAAAGCCTGATCGAATCATCATTGAGAGTGTTGGATGAACACCACAGATGAAAGATCATCGCATGACTCAATGGGTCTTCACCTAGATTTCCATTAAATTTGGGAATATCGAACGAAAGTTTATGCGGAATCGCCGACCACCAAGGGGCATAGGCAATCAGATCATTCGTTAGTCGATTCAAATCTGGTAACTCTAAAGTTGCCACAAAAGGAAACTATTGATTCAGGCTTCGCTGAGCATACCCAGGATAAGATGGAATTGTTTGAGCAGTTGGTCTTTGCATACCAACATAATGCATTTGATGTTGGTAAATTTGGTAAGGTTGATGGGCATAACCATTATGATATGGTGGATACGGCTGCCTATTACTTGCAAAGACTTGTTGCCCTTATCCTTGGTAAGCTTGCTCGAATTGCGGTTGTTGGTATTGCACTGGCCATGGTTGTGAAGTCATGGGTTGTTGTCGAGTGTTGACTGTTTGACCAAGATGGGGGGTGGTGATCCCCATTTGAACCTCTCTCATTCCACTCGTTGGTGATTGCGGTTGTGTCATAGGTATAAGAGGTTGTTTCATTATAACCTGTGAAACTTGAGGTTGGCATACAACTGGCAACGCTTGTACTTGTGATACTGTCACAATAGCTGGTGTAGTGGGGATATTTGTCATAGGTAAACTTTGTTGCATTGAGCATACAACTCTTGGTTGTTGAGGCATGATTGGCACCCAACCGCTAGTTGTAATTCCAGCATAACCTAAATTTTGTTGTGAACTATCGCATGGTTGACCTTCTGAAGAAGGCAATAAAAGGGTATACGGCCCTCCATATGAAAGTAATCTAGTACTCAAAGGAATGATTTTCCTTTGGGCACCGGCTTGCCCAAATTGACACTGTGAAGGATCAATTTGTCAAGACTCAACGTAAGAGATTCCAGATACAATTCTAGACGAACAAATGGGAACAATCCATACTGTCGAAATAGCCCCTGGATGGACTCCATCTAGCGATTGAGAGCTGGTTGGGACAGATGGCACGCTGATGAAGATTATCGGAGTAGCAGTAGGATCTTCTGCTGCTGTTGTGTCGAGTAACACAGTCCTTGATGTCGACGGTTGTTCAGACATATTAAGCCTATGAAAAAGATTCTTTAGTGATTCTTTAGGAACTTTCGATGGCGAGAGAATATTTTCTAATGAAGAAGGATACAAGGTGATCCCAACCCCAAATTGAATTGGAGCGTTAGATGGAGGATCTTCCACAATCTCTTCTATGAAAATCAATCCAGGAGGAAGAGGCAGACCGTTAGGTCCATTAAATATTTATGGTGCCGAAGAAGATATAATTTTTGCAGCAACAGATGCTTGGGGAGTAACACCTTTCGAATCAGTTGTAGATGGAGTTGGTTCAGGAATAGAAGTGTTTACCATCACACTAGGATCAATTGTTATGTCATTTTGTTGCTGCGGAATTTCTCCTATAGATGCAGAGATACCAGAAATGTTTGGAGTAACCGAAGTCTCTGAGGATGTTGGACTATTGGCTCCAACCAACCTAGGGGACTTTGACCTAGTCAAATGAGTTCGCTTTGTTCGGAATGGTTTCACTTCCGAAGTCAACGATGGTTGACTCGTAAGTCTCCATGAACGATGGGGTTTTGATTGAATTTCTTCCACAATTGCATATTACTTGATCAACTCAAAATAAAAGGGAAAAATGTTTTCAAATTAAATGAATTTTAGATGCTTTGACACAACTTGTTTTTTCAATTTTTAAGAGTAGAGAAAAAATAAAATATGACTCTAGTCACCTTTGATTTTTAATGAGCCTGAAGTGACAAGTGCTCAAATGGACCTTTTATTTTAAGGAGTGTGAAAAGGAGAAAAATAGAATTCTCTGGAAATCTAGGCAGAGGGGATTACCAAACCAATCGCAAAACTGCAAAATACTTTTTACGGTACGAAAATCAATATTCTCGAATGTTGTGTTCAGTGCATTGCGATTGATAGGGTGGCAAACACGACTTCCTAAGGATAAAGGATGTAGCCTATTGTGGTCTCCCAATATATACTCAATGGTACGTGGGAGCACAAGTCCGTACTGGCACTTGCCATCTCCGAGTGGAGGAATCACCTAACCAACAATGAAAACAATAGTTACCAGGTTTTACGACGTCGGAATACGTCTCTGGCCTAGACCTCTAGATGTTGTACGTTAGGTTCCAAAGCATTTTTAGATTCATTAAATTTATTTTATAATTGATCTTTTTTAAAAATTTGCCTTTCAGGTTCACCGCATGATGTGTATACAATTCCTAAAATGCAGTCTAAGATGATAAACAACTATTTAATCTTCTTTTGGCAATGAAAATCCTAGCTACTAAGGAAAGAAAGTTGAGAGTCTTTCAACAAAGAGCATAGAGCACAAAATAAATGCACCGTCCTAAATCAAACCAAGCAGTCTAAATGAAAATGCACATGCATGTATTTGCTTTCAGCCTTCTTAATGTATAAATGATGATAACAAAGCTAAGTGAAAATCTGAATTATTTTCAAAGCGACAATAATTAACAAATTTCTTTTCAAAATGAAGTGAAGATAAGGGTGACACTTTGCGATTTCGAAATGAAAACTACTTTTCCACACTTTAAAAACTACCAATTCAAATCATATACAAGAGTAACGGTATAATCAACTATCAAGAAGAAAGGGATTCTCTTCTATAACTAAAAACGACACTTATGACACTTTCAGATTAAGAAACGACAGTTCGACTATGCTACTTCTTTTCAAAAGAGAACTGAAAATGACACACAATACATAAAAAAACTTACAGTTCTTTGCACAATAGAGGTGGAATGATGGAAGAGAAGGGGGTTTTCACAGAGATATACTGACCACAAATAGCAAAACTCCTTAATAGAACTGAAAATAGTGAAGGAAAATTCAAAGTCTAAAGGTATAGTTAACCTTCCCTCACCATCACACCTATCACACAGGGAAACCAGTATGCAGCGCACCTACTCCACACGGGAAGTGCAATGAATACAAACTACCTTGAAGGGAGGGTGCAATGGTGCCAGTGCAAGACATTTAACCAGTTCTTGCTCACAATCTGCAATTCAGTTTAGGGATTTAGGCCGAGTAAGTGATGTCCAGTAAATATAAATCATAATGGTTGATCTAAGGAGGTTACTAGAGCCACCACTTAGGGCAATTAGAATGTTTGTAGATCGATTGTTTAATTCATAAACAAAAACCGGAGATAGATTGAAGTAGCATTGATCTAATTTGCATTTGTATAACAAATGTAGTTCGAAGGCTAGCTGGCTTGACTTTAGGCTTCATCTGTAAGTTTATAAAACAAACAAAGATAGACTAACAAAAAATCTATTCGCTCCCCAACAGAGTCTTCATTTTGTTACCAGGAATAGTGTCCACTCGGAGCTGCTATTCCCACTAAGACTGGTAGCTATCTTAGAAACAAGCAAGTAAAGTCTACTTTTTCTTTCCTTTATGAAAATAGATAAGGGTGGAACAAAGGACACCAACCTTAGTCTTGTGCTTGGTTTCCTTGCTTGATTCCTCTCCTTCCTGGTAGGTCTTTGCCACTTCTTCTTCATTTGCCCAGCTTCAAAGAGCACCTATGGAATCAAAGCAACATACTACTATCAAATAACAGAGATCTATATTCATAAATAACACAGGACCAGATATGCATTAACCATACTAATGCATATACATTCAAACATACAAGAATATGGAGGAAAACTTGAATATATTTATTAATATCAAGAAAATAAAGAGGATTACAACCAATAGTTCTGACCCAGCATCATCCTCCAGCAAGAAGGCCATTCTTCACCTCAAGTAAAGCTTAGATCACCCAACACTATGAAGTTTCACCAGAAAACCAACAACACTTCTCTACAAGATACAAAATTTCAGCCTCCGGATCTCTATGATGAGGGATCCATATATAGATGATTGTAGGGGGGTGAGTCATCTTCTGGGGTTTTGATTAGTGTCTTCTCTCTGATAGTTCTTGATTCCCTTGGTACTATGTCCTTACTCATCCTTGGTCGAAAACAGAGAGCAAGTGTCAGAGGGGAGCTTGTGGAAGATCCAGGAATTTCCACTCACAAACCGTCTCTCCATTTTCCTTCCGACATCGACCCTACAAAGGGTCCATTAAACAATCCCACCCTTTACACTGGGAAGATATAGCATCACCCTTTGCCTAGGTATCAGTATGTCCAATTTACATTTCTGAGAGTTTTTAGTGGAGAACTTCTGGGAGATGATGTCAATCAGCTTGACCTTGTTCCTTTAGGCAGTGAAGCAACACTTTTAGGGACTTAGGAGCCCTCAGTTTATGGACATTTATGATTGGGGTTGTAGTGTTGTTGTGGCCAGCAACAACCCCCCTTTTTTCATTTAAGTGTTTGTCCAAAATACTAAATGAATGGGGACCCTTAGTTTAATTTTGAGAAAAATCAAGTTTACCTTTCTTCAAAATAAGGTTACCATCATAAGCTTAGAGAGGTCTTTCGAATATTTTCTTAACCTGAGTCTACGATAAGGTAAAGGTCTTTAAAAATTGCATTGCAAAAAAGGATAGAAAATGCCTTCATTCCCCTATAATATTGATATACGCAAGACCCCCGTGTTAAGCATAACATCGCATCGGAGTAAAGTAATGCTCATAAGGAAAAACCTCAAGATCTCCCAATCTGCGATAACACCGATCGCAGGATCGCATATCGCAGAAATAAATTGGCAATACTTGACAAACATTAAACTTCTGCAACCTGCGATGTTGCAATCGCCGCGATGGCACAATCTGCGATCTTGCGATTTGTGATTGGTGTGATTTGCGATGGCACGATCTTCAATGTTACGTAAGCAAATCATGAATCGTTTAATCACGAATCCTTCAGGCGCGCCATTCAAAGAAAAGCCACTTACCATAATCTGACCCGAGATCATGCGCTTTTAATGATAGTAAAGGGATTAGTTGTCAGTTATTAAATGAAATGAAGACGTGTGCTTTTGTAAATAATTATTTCACGTAAAGTGGCATATTTGATATATCTGTTGCATTTAAAACTCTCCCATCACCTTTCTTAATCAGTCATTTCCACTTCTCTCGTAATCTGCAGGAACGAAGAGTTAAGCAGATTCAAAGCTGAACGCAGGAGCAAATGGGAAAGAATCATAAAGCCCAAGGCTCCAAGACGAAGGAAAAGATGAAGGAGATGGCGCCTTTGTATACAAACACTGCATGCAATAGGGATGCAGGAATTTCGACATGGGAAGGCGTGTATAGGCTGCTGGAGGAAGAAAATACTAAAGTAATGAATGTTGATGGCACCGCGGGCTCACAAAACTCTTCCGAGGCATCCTTAGAGGAGCTAGCATGTTCATTTCTTCACTGAATAGCAGCTAGACCCAAAATTTTACCGTATACAGATATGATCAAGTGGATACTTGACAATACAGAGTTACAAGGCAGGCAATTTAATGTTCAGGGACATGGGCTCATAGGATCATTCACCGCGCAAGACTTAAAGCTTATGTATCATCTTCCTAAGCCTCAGACGACCTACAATGCACAATTTGTCAAGAAATTTGCAGCAGAGAACCCAAACCTGGTAGAGACCACTAAAGAATGGACCAGAAGAGAGGAGCCGCTAAAAAGGGACAAAAACGGTATGTACAACACTCGTTCCCTCACCTCTCTGTATTGTTTTGCTGCGACCATGCTTTGAAGGTTGTTTGGGATGCCAGACATAAATAAATTTTCGTCTGAATGGCTACCACTCATAGATGCTGCCAAAAACGCCGATGTCATGGATTGGGCCAAGATATTTTCTGATAATCTATACACGGTTGTTATGAATTACCGATCTAAAATATCCTTGTCTCAAAGGGTCTATCCTCCTTTTTATCTGTCTGCTTATATTATGGATTCTATTTGTTATGTATCTAAATTCCCCACTATGGGTTGGAAATGGACTACCCAGGACCCGTCACCTATTGATGTTTATCATAAAGTATTATGGGATTCCCAGTTCGCCCCTCACTTCTATCAAATTTTTCACGGACTTATCTTACCCCTATATAGGATGATGTATGATGGAGAACCCCCGAGGTGCTCACCCGAAGTGCAAATAAGCATCATCCCCATCGCAAGATGGTTCGGGGAAGAATGGTTCACTTATATTAAAGTGTTTGGGAGCACTGTGCCTCCACATGTCCTACCCCTATATGTCCCCGACAAACTTTTGGCTCCGGAAATTACCTATCAGACCTGCTCAGAAGGCAGCCTGACCAAAGAACTAAAAGACAAGAAGAAGGCCATATGGCCTCAGTTTCCTGTAGCTTGTGGGGCCTTCTCATTTTTCGATGTAGGACATGCTTTCGCCGAAGTGGAGAATGTGACGTGTCTACAATTATTTAAATTCCTAGCTCGGCCTTTTGACCTAAATAATGTTGCCCATGATTTCACTACAAGTGTCAGAATAAAAGTATTCGTCGGAAAGAAAGATTTGTTTCATGATTTTTTTCAAGGTAAAAGCTCACTCCAGGAAGCGTTGCGAGAAGCTCAGTCGAGGTTGTCCCCAGATGACCTCCAAAGATTCATGTTATACAGGGAAAGAAGGCTAGCCAGTGTTCCTCTAGACAAGTTGCGACTGCCTGCTAGAGAACCGACTCCCAGTGTCAGCCTCAGTGGAAACTCTAGTACTTCCAAATCCAAATCTAACGCTTCCCAAGGAACGCCTGAACGTTCTAAAAAGTCTGGAAGCGACCAAGGAAAAAGTAAAGAAACATCTAAAGATACAACTTAGTCAAGTGCAATGTCGCAACAACAAGTTATCGCCTCCCCGCTAAGAGATGTCCCTCCTCCCGTCATTAAAGCGCCACTCGTCACAATAGAGCTAGACAAAGAATGGGAAAACTTCAACGAGCTAATCAACCTCGAAGGGCAAGCCCCAAGGACACCTGTGAACAATACACAGGTAACGCAAGAAATGGTTTCGACCATAGTCAACAATGTCACAGAAACGGAGCACAGTCATATCGCTCCACCTTCTGAGCTTCTACTTAGTGTAGAGGAAATTCCCCCACTGGATGTATTCTATAGTCCCCAGCATAAAGCAGTTGTGAAGAGACAAAGAAAGAAGAGAAAGCTAGAGAATACACTACCACATGATGCTGAACATTTAGACGTCTTATGGAAAGACCCCAACAGCAACCCGACAGAAAATATCACGAAGTTATCTCAGATAGCAGGAGCATACGCTTCTGTGACTATCGACAAGGCATCGGAAGCTCAACAACTATTGAGGGAACAAGAAAACCAAATACAGCTACTACAACAACAGCTACAACAAGCCAATGCTAGTATTGAAGCGTCCAAATAACTCGAGAAGTTACAAGAAGACTTTCATCAGATGCAGATAAGCTATCAAAGAAGCCTAGACGGAAAAGGAAAGTAGTTGCAAGCCTTGCAAGAAATACATAAGGACGCGCCTGAGCTTGTTGAATTTGTTTCAGAATTTGCTGGCTTAAATGAGCAACTTCTGCAGCAACAGGAAGAGTTAGGATGTTAGATATCGTAGTGGGGTCACTATTGCGAGCTGAGCGATAAACTCACCAATCAAGTGGCAGACTTGCGAAGTGACTGTGACCAGATTGATAGACGAGTGACGGACTACTTAGCTTGGCAGGATGGAGAGGAAGGGAAAAGAGAAAATGCACCTAGAATAAACGAGAGTCATAAGGAATTTCTCTTTAACAAATGGGACGATCAAATCAGACAGGCAGAACAAGAAGCGGAGACAGCGGCAACGCAGGCGAGCATTCTTATCGACTGTGTAAATGAGAATTTACACAGAGCCAACTTAATCACAGAAACCACCCTGGGGTACCTACCAAATAAGTCACGACTGGAGGCAAAATGGAAGCAGAAGGTGCAGGAAAAGGGAAAAACGATCCAGGTATTGAACAGGTTGAATTGGGAGTGTTACTGGGCATACTTAATCAAGCCACACACTCAATGGATGACTGTGAAATGCATCATAAACTCAGCCAAGAAAGTAGTCCTAGCCCTCATAGATTCTGTTTTCGCATCCCAGCTCAGCGCAGAATTCGGCCAACCGACTCTTCTCAAGTCCATGATGAACACTTGCAATTTTAAGGACCAAATTCAGAAGTAGCTTATTTTTAGAAGTTTTTTGTTTCTTTTTATTTAGATTAGAAAAAGGATGGTCATTTGAGAACTGTATCCTAAAATTTTGTAAAAACACTATTATTAGAATTAGGAAGTAGTATTTTAACCCTTATCATGCATTTAGAGAAGGGTCCAGAAATTTGTCAAAAACTTATCCTCAGAACATGCACTTCTGCACCCTCAGAGGAGGTTTTGATGAATGGATGGATCGAGATTTATTTTTATTTGCATTTTGACATCTGCTACTGATGTTGCACTGTAGTGCTCTTGGTAGATGTTAGAACAAGTAGAGATAGATCGTTGTTGCTTGAAGCTTATGGGTAGAATTAGTCATAAATGGTACTTTTATCTCTTGGCAATTTATGCTTATATTCTTTAAGTGATTTATAGTTTTCAGTTGTTTATATGTTATTGCATGAATGTATGGGTTACCATTTGGCACTTCTGTACGGTGGAGTCATATTGTTTATGTCTGACATATGAATGGCTTATTATGCGATATGTTGTTCACAACTGTTTTGCCTAACTTCTTATGAAAAGTGGTTTATCTTGAATGATTTCTATTCTTATGTTAGCTGAATGATATTTATTACCAGTTATTGTTTGAAATCTCTTTAGATCGTATAAATGGAAGATATACATCCCGAGTTAGCATAGATTTGATGTGTTGTTTCTCATTAGATTACAATAGCATAGAGTTAGTTTAAAGAATCTATATTAGATTAGCTTTAAAGTACTCTTAGATCAACATTATTCAACTCTACACACACACACACACCCAGATTGGGAAACTGGTCCCGTTATCCCCAGTCAGACCCGCTATACCAAACGGATAAGGAGCTGCCAACCAAGGTCCGGACCAGGTGGGTATCCCCCTTGTTCTCGACCCAATTTTCGGGGCTTCAACAAGTGCCCAAAAATATCTATAACAGTGTGGGAAGGCCAATGAAGAGTCGACTAATTAACAAATGGAGAAAATCATTTCTGAGATATTTTTCCAGTATATTTTCGAGTGGATTGCTAGTGAGGCATCCAGATTATTGTACACTCCAAATTGCTGCATAATAATAAAAATCAACCCTCTTTTGCTACATCAATTTTCCCTTTAGGGTTTTTCCTTGGAATATTGGTCCTAAAATTATTGTGTCGATTTTTTTTATGTGTGCATCTATTTCACAGTGTGAAAATTCCAATACCAAAATATTATTGCACCAACTGGTATTATTTATTTTAATTGATAATTTAATTTTTCAGTTTATTGCTGCAGAAACATGAAAATAAAAACATTGCAACCTTCAGAGACAAAACTGTAGAAAATAAATAGTACTAGAAATTATAAAATACTAGCACACACAAACAAAATTTACACCTTTTTTTTGGTCAATAGTCCTCGAAAAAACCCAATGTGGGAAAAGATGAGGATTTTATTTATTATGCTAATGAAAATATGAGTAAAATATATGGATGCCCAACTGACAATATAATCAAAAAGTATCGAACAAAAATAATTTAGAGAGAAAATTATCTCACCCCACAAGCAATCCCGACACTAGCTTCCATAGAAAAATTGGTCGTCCAAACCCCAATGTGAGCCCTTTTGTGTTGCCTATGCATTGTCTCTAACACGTGTGGCTTGATACTACCTCTGAGAAATTCATTTAGCTTGTCTCTATTTTTAGAAGTGTCTCTCTAGCCATATGGAAGACTTTCCCGATCTCTAGAAACTAAATCAACCCCCTGCTCAACTAAATTGAACTGATTTTCATCAACCTTTGCATAATCTATGTGTTCCTTCTGCGTGGATCACTTATGTCACTTGATGTTTCCTCTCCTAATTTGGAAAATCTCCTCCAGACTCTAATCCTTGCCCCTCACTCACTGCTTTGAAATCTAGCTCTCTGAAAGTTAATTGTTGCTACTCTGGAAATCGATCTGCCAAGGAAACTGAAATTTTGCTGAACTCAAGTGTGTTCTACAAATGCCCATCCAATTCCTCTTATAATCCACTGTTGGAGAACCAACGAATAAGATTAAAACTTAATTGATGGCTATGACCATATTGGAATAGATATGAATTTGTTTCTAGATGATTCTCTCCTTGACTTAATTAATACTAATTAATTAATCGGTTTTCCTAAGTTTAGACTTAGGAAACATTAAAAAATTGGTTAATAATATAATTAAGTCACTTCTATCTGGAATTTCTAGAAAATATTTCTGGGTCTTGGAGATCTCATGTATTATAGTCTTTCCATTGAATTTGATGGCTAGAACACATGTGATGATACAAAAACTAATACTCCCTCTTAGTGAGGAATGTGTTTTAGTGTTTCAAACCCTTCCACAACACTCTGTCTCGCTATCATCTCGTGTCATGTTGTTGATGTCTAGCTACCATTTCCCACCAAATACTTCACAACTCAGATGCTACATATATTCTTTTGCTAACACTTCCATATTTCTTCCAACACTACATTTTCACAGTAACTCCCTCCCATTTGTTGCTATAACAAATGCAAAAGCTGCAACTAAAAAGAATCCAAAATACTAAATCAATTTTGTTTAGCATGATGCATCTATCTCCTGAGTGTTGACTACTACTAGTGACTTCACTTTCCACAAAGGAATTTGTGTTGTTGTTGACTCAGCATTATACCACTCTGCACTATTGTCAACTCTGCGTTGCACTCCCCAACACCTCACTACTACTAGTTTGCAACTGTCACTATAGTACTGACTACATCAACTACCATTATTCCATCCTACTACTGAATATTGTGGGCTCTCATATTTAGGTAATAATCGACGTGGTGGACTCCTCAAGGACCCTACCTAGGCTCTATAGTTATCTGGGACTACAGTACCAAATCTCCCGACCTCACTCCTCGAGGTATATCTCTTAACATTACAAAGTCTTCCTCCAACCTACAATACAACCTGCCAGTCTCTTGAGAAGTTACCTATTGGTCCTGCTTCTCTGACTTATTCTTCTTCCTCATATGAAACTGCGTGCTATAATGACCAAGCTCACCATATCTGAATCACTTGACCTTTGACAGGTCCTTCTTTTTCCTTCTTTTCTCCCCTTGCCCCTGACTGGTACCATTTGATGCAAGGGCCACATTATCCTCCTCCTTCACCACCTTTGATTTACTGCTACTTTAGCCACTAATGGATGTCTTCAACAGAGCTCACCTCAACTCCTCCTGCTATGAGTCTAACCACATCCAATTCCATTTTGGGAGCTTGTCTTTGCCCAATATGCTTTGGACAAAAACTTGCCACTCCTAAGAGACACTATTCAGTAAAAACCTGACTAGCTCTATTGGTTGAGGCACTGCCCCAATAGCTGCAAGCTAGTCTCAGACATCCTAGATCATAGTGAGGAAGGGATCTATGCCTTCCACTTTCTACATTCTGATGCATCTTAGCTTCTCCTCCAAGAACATCTTTCACTACTGGGAAATGCCCTAATATAGCATGGCAAGACCATCGTACATCTCTTTGGAAATATTCTTACTAGCTATGTGTGAGACTATATGGTCCCGGACTCCATTCAGGATCAATCACTTCACCCATGCCATCTCTTTCTTGTATTCTTTCAGCTGATCTCCATCCAAGGGAACTACCACAATGATGTTTATGTAGAGCTTCACGGCATATTCATCTAATAGGAAGGGCATCCTAATCTTCTAGATAACATAGTTGGAGGAACCCTCCAAACTATCTTGATCTCTTAGCCCAATTGTTTCCAGCTCTGATCAAGTCGAAAACTCCCTCTTTCCCTATGCTCGATTGCTACTTTTCTACTTGCACTCCCTTCTGGAATGTGTGGTTTTACAAGCTGTTATTGCCAATCTTAAACTAGAAATTTGAACTTACACGACTCAAAGTTCCCTCAAGAATATTTTCCCTCCATTGTGTGTGATTTTCTCTTCCACTAGACACAAGTTCTACCAATGAAACTTGTAGCAAAACCCTCTACATCTAATCAATAATATGCTTAGCGAAAAAAAAAGTTGTTGATGCTCCCTTTACTTATTGGAATCACTAATCTGCGATACTCAAACTTTGTTTGCCTCCTGCATTGCAAAAATTGAACTTCCCCATGTAACTTGGCCTACCTGCCAATGAACTATGATGCCTCAAGAATTTTGGCATGCTGCTCCTACAAAGCAAAGAAATTATTTCCTTCACTTCTAACCTTTCGATTGATCGTTTATGGTCTAATACCATGTGAAAATTTCAATACCATAATCCTATTACAAGTGGTATTATTTCTTCTAACTGACCATTTATTTTTTCAGTTTATTTTTACGACAACATCAAAGTAAACAATATGCAACCTTCACAAATAAATATGTAGAAAGTAAATAGCACTTGAAATGAGAAAATACTAGCACACGCATAAAATTTACACCATTGTTTTTGTAGAAAAGTCCCTAGAAAAACCCAATGTGGGAAAACCAGTACAACAGATGAGGATTTTATTTTATTATGCAATAGTGAAAATATTTGTACAATTTATGGATGCCCAACTAACAATCCAATCAGCAAGTAACTGAAAAAACTAATTTAGAGAGAAAATTCTCTCACCCCAAAAGTAATCTTGACACTGGATTATACAGAAACATTGGTCATCCAAACTCCAACGTAAGCTCTTCTACGTTTTCTCTCATACGTGTGGATCTATATTTCCTTTGATTAAGTCACTTAGCCTATCTCTACTACTAGAAGTGACCCTCGACACCTCTCTAAGACTTACCCGACCTCTCGAAACTTAATTGACCTCCTCCTCAGCTAAATCAGATTGCTTTGTGTCAGCCTTTTTGCAATACTTGCACTTCTTCAACGTGGATCACTTATTTCACTTGTCGCTACCTCTTTCGATCTAGAAAATCTTCTCCATACTCACTATCCCTTCCCCTCACTCACTGCTTTGATCTCTGGCTCTTCAACTACTGATTGCTTCTACTCTGGAAATCAACCTGCAAAGGAAATCAAATTTCTGGTGATCTCAAGTGTCTTCTCCAAGTGCCCATCGACTTCCTCTTATAATATATTATTGGAGCGCCAAAGACAAATATTAAAACTCAATCTATGGCTATGAATCTTGGAACCAATCTGTATGAGTTTCTAGATGATTTTCGCTCTCGCTTAATTAATATTGATTAATTAACCCATTTTTCTAAGTTTATACTTGGGAAACATTAAAAAAATGGTTAATAATATAATTGAGTCACTTCTAGGTGGAATGTACATAAAAATATTTCTGGGTCTTGGTATTTCATGTATTCTAGCATCTCCACCAAATATCATCTCTAGAACGCATTTGATGCTACAAAAACTAACACTCCTTCTTAGCGAGGAATGTGTTTTAGTGTTACACAACATGCTACAACACTTTGTCTTTGTATCATCTCTTATCATGTTGTTGATGTCTAGCTGCTACTTCCCACCAACTACTGCGAAACTCTAATATTTCATTTGTGTTGCTATTGACATTGCCATATTTGTCACAACACTTCATCTACACAACAACTCCCTCTTACAAAATTATTCTTATATATCTTTAATTGATGAATACCAAGAGCATGAAAAAGGCCCTTAACTCTAGCATCCTCCCAAGAACCTTGTCACTAACCTTGATGTCCTACCTCTTCCCTATCTCAACTTTTTTTCTTATCTTGAACTGCTCTCCTCAACCTCCCCTAGCTAAACTCATTCTCTATCCTTCACACTGCTTCTTCTCGACTTCCTCTAGAGAATCTCATTCTCTAGGCTTTCACTAGTTTCCTCTAGAAAATCTCGGTCTCTGTCTCGATCTCTATCTCTATCACCTAAAGAATATTGGTCTCTTAGATTTTCCCTAGAAAATAAACCCTAGTCTCCTTAAGAGAGACCTATACTACTTCCTTTCGTCTTTCTTCTGCGAGATTATTTATCCAATCAAGAGTTACATTAATTCATAAATAAGTTCTCTTTAAATATTTTCTTGATTCCTTTGATCCATCTTACTTTCCACCCAAAGAAAGTACCCCAAATTAATCCTTCCTTCGCTCACTCCAGAATAGTCCTTCCTTCACTATTCCGAGAAAAAACCTTCCTTCAATATACCCAGAAGAATCCTTCCTTCACTATGCCCAGAAGAATCCTTCCTTCACTTTCTTTGCACTTCTGCTTTGTAGGCCTCTTCTTCACACTTCTCTTTATCGAATTTCTTGTCGACTTAATTGCCTCTAAGTGAGGCTTAGTGTGGCTACTTATATCCATATGCTCATGTCATTTACACTTACATTATTATAAGTAGGAAGGCTAACATCTTCTAGCAAGTTATTTCTTCGTTGTAGGCCGACATGAAGAGGATAAGTGACAAGGTCTTGGAGGATACTTTACATAGACAATTTTGACCTTTTACAAAGTGTAACATGACTTAATTACATGAAAATGACTCTATCATTTTATGGCCATATGACATTAATTCCTAAATACTCTTAATGGGAGACTTGACTCAAAAATAAAATATCTTGCTCATGAAACCCATGAAGCAAGCAATCCAATAATTTTTATTTTTCTTCTTTACATCTCATTACATAAAATCATAATTGAATGTAATTATGAAGACTGAACCTATTTACACATTTCGACACTACCTCTTAACTAGTGATGTATTCATAATGGTAGTTGGACATTCTCAATATGAAGAATTTCTCATAAGAAGAATTCAGATTGGTAACTCATTTGTATAGCAGCATAACAACCAGGATTGTCACATAACAAGGACTTGACTAAAAAATCTATCTCTCCACAAGATCTAAGCTCAATGATGGTGAGACCAATGATTTATATACGCTCTTATCATTGTCTCTCTGGAACATACCCAACATGATTTCTCAGGGTGTGTTCCATCAGTACTATTCTTATCTTGGATTCCTAGTCCTCAAAGAATATCAATCCTCCATGATCAATCTTCTCTTGGATTCCCTATCTCATCCTCAAAGAGTATCGGATGCCAAATGATTACCTAATGCTCCATTTTGTATTCTCGGTTGAAGACAAGAGTGATGTGTCTGTCTCTCCCTATAAATAGGGAGGACATATTCCAATAAAGTAGTGTACTCATTCCTACAAAAGGAATGTACCTAATCTCCCTCTTGTCTTAGGAATTTCCATGTTTCTTCCAAGAAACTTCTTTTTGGGCTCCCTCCTAACTACATACCTACAATATCTCCTCAGGTGGAGATGATGGAACAAGCAATTGCTTCAATAACTCATTTTCCTTCAATATCATGAATTTCTTTTGTCATGGAGTCTTCATCTTTTGGGACTTCTTCATAGTTCACATACCATCCATCACTTTCATTTATGATTCATTCATGTCCTCATTCCTTTCATCAAAAAGTGATCCATCAATTTTCATCTGGATTTTCTTCACGTCATGCTTCTTTGTTCATTCCATATTGTTCAGAAGGATCTTACGTCCTTCTATATGATCCTCCTGGAAGTCATCCACGGATCTTCCCTTTGGAAGTCATGCATAAGCTCATCTAGATATTAGTTCAAAAATCGGAAATGAACACATAAATAAAAAATTACCTTTGTGATGGTCTCTCATCATGACATCTTCCTGTAGGTATAAACATCATGCATACATGTTGACACATCTCCCAAGTATATCCATTATCAAGGATCTCTATAGTTTTCTAACTTTCATCATAACCTTCATATCTTTTCAAGAGATACCCTACTCAAATATTATTGGTCTTGGATGATGAATGCCTTATACTATTGTTTCATATCTCATGATCTCTTCTTAGATGTGGAGACCGTGGTTGAATGCACATTATTCCAGTGAATACCATGTCATTGAGTGCTGGTAGCATATGAATGGTCATGTTGGATAGACAACTTAGCATTAACCACTGACTATGTAGTTTAACTAAGAAATGCCAATGGCGTTCCAAGTTAACCTTTGACTGCTTTTCGATGTTTTTGGCCTTCTTATTTGATAATTTCCCCCATGTCTTGGTAAATAATTTAATATCAGGTAGAGTTCCCTGTGGGCAGTCTGGAATAAGATTGGCCTGCAATAAATTGTCACTAATAGATTCAGTGAGGTCATTAGAAATATCCCTGGTGCTGAATATTATTTCCTTTGCATGTTTAAGTTTGGTTTCCCAATCTTGGAAGACTATCTCCTTTTGTGAATCTTCAATTATAGGGAGATTGGTTATTCTCCCTTTTTCACTTTCTTGCCATGTTACATAATCTGAGATTTCTTCAAAGTATGTCCTCAAATCAGACAATTGATTCACTAATGTATTGGTTGTTTGACATAAATCATGAATAATGGATAATTTTTTATAGAAAGTAATATGTTGTTGAACAAGGAGAGTATTTAATCCTCTTTCTTCCTTTTTGAATTCAACCAATTCGGGATTAATCCGTCCAATACTTTGTTGTAACTCTTTGATTTGAGTATCTCAAATTCTCAAATCAGATTCATGTTGAAGATTCAAATCATCAAAATTGTTTTGAAGTTTGACAAGTAATGCTTACCAAAGTTGAGTAATCATTTTATTCCCATTCTCCATGCCCTATTCCAATTGCTTAATTATTTCATCCTTTTCTTTCAAAATTTGTTGTACTTCGGTGGTCTTGTCTATGGTATCAAAGGCATATGCTCCTACAAACTATGAGAGCCTCCAAGGATCCTCTGCAGTTTTATATTGAGAGCCTTTCCACATTACTTGGAATGAATTATCTTCAAGGACTAAGGCTTGGGTTTGATCAATATTTCTTCTTTTTATTTGTCTTTTTACAATAGGTTATTTTGTGGACTGTAAAATATGTCGATAGGAGGAATCTCTACGACCCTCAAAATGATATCGGATGTCCAGAATGTGGGGATGATTTCTATGTCATTGCTGTCCAAAGGCCTGTCAAAAGTCCCAATAATATGTGGAGTTTTTTCTATAGTTTCATAAGTATGTGAAAATTTCTCTTGCAATGGAGTATTTAGATCTTAATCCCATGTTTCTTGAATAACTTGATTAAATTTTTCCCATATTGCATCTAGTTTGTTATCTATTAGAGTTTCTTCCACCTGAGAAGAACAAGAAGTAGTTGTCTCTTTTGTCTGAGAAACATCAAGAACCTGTGCTGAAATAGCCAAGATTTTATCCTATTCTATGTTTTTTTTTATGGAACTTCAATAAATCCATAGGCAAGTGAGCTATCCTTTTATCTCTGTACTCATTAAATTGATTTATCTCCTTTAGATGTAACTGTGTTGTTGCTAGTCTCACAACCATTGAATAGGAAGAGGGTGATTCAAATAAGTCATCAAATTTATCTAGCTCATGCATAAATTATGTGATACTTCAACATGCAGTGACATTCTTGGTAGTTCCCTTAGGATCATATTTCCTATTTGGAGTATTTGGGAAGTTTAAACTCTGAATTTATTCAATCTCAATACCCATATGTTTATAATTATCTAGATCATACACACCACATTGAATAGGAAAACTAGGCCACATTATATTTTTAGCATGACTCAGGTCATTTGAAATACCATGTCCTATGGTCTAGTAATATATTTCATGAGAAAGAAGTTGATTAGGGATGTATAGGGGCAAAAAATGGGGATGTGAAATACTACCAAAGATCTAGACATAAGTGAATGATTCTTCTCCAAACCAATTCCCAATTGATAGGAAATCATTGTTATATTTAGGTGAATCCCTAGGGTTCTTCTTATCAAAGACATTTTGGTGGTTGGGCAACATTACTCCATAGAAAATTTTATTGAAATGAGAGTGAAATTTTGAGTCCCAGAGTATGTCATGATAAATATGGATAGGAGTAGGGTGTTCTATAGTCCATCTCCATCCCATAGAAGTAAATCAGAGGTGAAATAGATGGCATCCATTATATAGGCACTCGTATAAAAAGGGAGAGCTACAATCTATGAAAAATTAGCTTTGCTCCTATAATTCATGATTTGAGTGGGTATACTATTAGATAATATGTTTTTGCAATCCACAATATATCCATCAAAGGCAGCATCAATGGGTGGTACCCATTGGTCAAAGAATTTATGTGTATTAATGTAACCAAAGATCCTACAGATCATAAGGACTATTTGATAGTATAGACCAATGAGGGAGGTAATAGAATACATACCCTTATCTTCTCACTTATGTTTGTTAGGATCTCTTATCTAGTTTTGACAGGATCTGATTGATGCTCATTCTCCTTTATGAACTTATGTATAAATATCTTGTCATATTTTTCTGAGGTTGCAGAATATGATACATTTTTGTCAAATGATTGTTGGTAAATGACCCAATTATTATTTTCTTACGAGTCATGAAATTCCTTTATGCAATATTCATATGATCAATAATCTATTTAACCATATATGTATAAGGAATGATGTTTGGTTGGGTTGCAATCCTATGCAAGAATGAATTGGTGACATCACTATAGGTAGTTTCAGAGACCGAGGTGGCATCATTAGCTGTAGTTATTTTCTTTGTTACTCTAGGTACTTCATCTTCAAAAATCTTAAAAATAGCTTCCCAAGAAGAGCTTCTAGCATCTAGAGAACAAGTCGTATATGAGAATAATGTGGGAATTGTGGTAGGCTTAGGTGGAGGAGTGACTGGTTGCTATTGAACAATGGGTTTCTTCCTTGCGTTGGCTTCCCTAGACATCTGTAATGTTTGTTTTCTTTTCTGGACTAGCTTGTAATGGAAAACATAAGAATAAGTGGAAATTTCTTAACCAGAGAGTTATTTAGGCCAAATAACCATTTTCCATAACAATGATTAAATCATTTAAAACTTAGAAAAATCATAAATTTGTTGATCTTAGCCATTAAATGTTAAACCTTCATTCACATGGGCTTTGTACATGTCAACATATCGGAATATTTTACCAGGGAAATCTTACACACACACCTTTAAAACTTGCGATATTTTTACCTTTTGATAGGTGTTGTTCAAAGATATAACGGTTATAAGTTGTAAGTAGGAAGTGGCATCAAAGATTTTGTATCGGGGATGAGATATCAAAGATTTTAAAAGATTGCCTCCCGATATAAAAGTTCTTATATGGATAGAAGGGGAATATCAAAGGATGAGGGATATCAAAGTATCGAAAGATTAGAAGATATTTAAGGTATTAGAGATTGAAATATTGGAGGACCGGGACATCATAGGTATTAGATATCAGAGGTTTTAAAGTGGAGCTTGTTCTTAAAGTTCCAATATATGGAAGCTCCGATATACTACACGACAACCTTGTGGGGCCATGATTTTATTTATTTTATCATAAAGTCATGCTTGTATAAAGTTAGACTTAGAGTATCATAAAGTTTTAATTAGGGGAAAGTTTTATTGTGACTTTCCTATAAGTAATGTTGTGATATTTAAATGTTCTAATAAAACTCTTCTGATAATACATTTTAAGCAAAAGCCTATTGGGTTATTTTTGAATTTTATATTGATGAGGCCAACCTTCGATATGAAAGTTCTGATAAGGGAGATTTTCTTATTCAAATGTGTTTTGGGGACAAAAACTAGAAATTTCCTTATTTTATTAGAACCAATGAACTTGATCAAAATTCATAATGTTTCCCATTATTTATTAGTTCAACTATCATAAAAATTAATGGGCATTTTTTTAGTACTACAACACATCCTTATACTCAACCTTCCTATAGGTGTAAATAGACCTTCAAATGGTCATGAGAAGCCTTTAAAATAGCCTCTCCCCTTCATTGAAATGCACTCCTACCTGTGGCCCAAACAAAGGTATTATTTTATCCTAAACCAAGTTTCTTTTCCTCCTCTTATGCCTTGGATTACATCAATGGATGAGATAAAAATAATGCTCACTCACCTTATATTTATACCAAATGCATGTTGTCATAAGGCTTATTAACATCAAGCCAACCTTTACCTTGTGCCACCATGCCGACACGAAACTTTCAAAAATTCATAACTCCATTTCTACAACTCACAATCGGATGATTTTCGATGCGTCGAATTCGTCTCGATCAATACTATCATCCTCATTCATCACATGTTGAGAATTTTCCATGGTTTTGGCCCAAACAATGATGGGGGGAAAACCCCAACCTTGGGTTCCAAGCCCACAAGTGACTTTTGTGGTGCTCCACCCTCCAAACCATGAACCCTAGGGCATGGAGTACCACCCAAGCTACTCAAAAATCAACAAGTACTACATTACAATCTAGGGTAACATTGTTTGGATAGTAGATGACCTATGTTATAGCTTTCCCTACATAGTAAATCACTTGTGTTATAGTTCCTATCATGCTTTTGTCATGCCTAATTTTCCTTTCCCTTTTCCTTTGCCTTGTATCACAACAATATCTACAACATAAAAAATTTTGCAATATTTTTTCATTAGCAACCAACAAGCATATGTAACCAACAAGGAAATGAAACCAATTACATAACATATGCAAGAAATATAAGAGCTCCAAGACAACCATGCCATCAATGAAACCCTTTTCCCTCCTACTTTGCTTCTCCTTTTCCATCACCATTTGCATCATGACCTTTTCATGTACTTACCTTGTATTACAACATGACCAACATCTCTAATAACAAACCAACTCAACAATATATGAAACAATAACATCTCCATAACAATATATACAACATCAACATCTCCATACCTTTGTTCTACCTTGCTCCTCACAATCTATTCTCAGTTGCACCTCCTCACACACATGTGGTGACCACACTTTTGTCAAGTAAGCATAAAAATAAGCATCACAACACCTCATCAACTTTTCATACTTCAATAACATCAAAAACCTAAAAATTCCTACAATATCCCCTTTTGGCATTGATGGAAACACTGTGATCCTCCCCATTTTTGTCATGAGAATAAATTATCCCTTCATGTGCTTACCTCCCCCTTTGACATCAATGCAAGGGGGTGTATTTCACAATGAAAAAAAACTTATATTGCACAAGGTAAAGACCATTCTTCATTAAGTTAGTCATCAACCTTATAATAAAGTACTGTTAAATTCATGGTTCAAATTTATTAACCATCAGAATGGTTTCATTTCATCTTGTTTGTATGATTTTTTTTTATGTGAATGAACCCTTGTTTCTGTATGTACCAAAATTATGCTTCAATATTTTGATTTGGAAAAAAATATTGTAATAGTCTTTCTCATAGTCCTCTGATACTTCATGGCAATGGCACTCCAACATCATATCATTTAGTTTCTCATGTTTGTTGGTTGGCTCAAGGGTTTGAGCTATCTCAAAGATTATTCAAAAATGCTTGAAAGATTTGATCTCTTGAAAAGAAAGTTTAGACCAGTTGCAAGTCAACCTCACCACTGTTGTCTAGAATAAACATTTCTCAATGTTAAAACTAAGACATGGTTTTTGCATATCTACTGAGATAAGGATCTATTTAGATGATAGTTATACTAGGAGCACAAGCTTTCAAAACCAATTTTGTGAGTAGTGACTCCCTTGATTTAGAAGAGAGGTTCTTTAGTCATCAAATTGAATTGATTGGAACTAGAAAAGAACTAAAACTACAATCTTCTCTTATTAAATGTTGCAACCATTGAATAGGCATAGTTATTGAAGTAAAGACTACTAAGAGTCTTCCATGAACAAGCTGACATGGAATTGAATGTCATACTAGGCTTTCCAAAGATAAAGATATAACATAACACAAGCCATTCAAGGGAAATATGAATAATCTTTTGACGTTCAAAAATATCCCAACAGGGTTTACAAATCCATTAAAAGAAATCGTTCTCGTTGGGTCCCTCTCCAAAAAATATCTTGTTTGACCTCAGGTAAATAATCACCTATTCATAAAAAAACACGAAATATTTGTTGTTCAGTATTAGTTGTTCATAATGCATTATTATTTGGGATTTTCCGATAGTTTGAATTTATTTTACTATCAAATATCATGTAGAATAGACAATTTCATATTGGTTATGTGTAACTTATGCCACCGACTAGATTTTGTATAACTTTTCATTAAGCATCATTGGTGAAATGTGAAATGTTATACTTGTCATCAACATGTTTGTTAATGCATTATACACTTTGTTATCAATATAACATAAATTATGCATTGTCTTCAATCTAACATGCATAAGATAAATGAATATTGACATGTAACACACTTATCTGGAATTAATAAATTCTACTGACATTTTTGTAAGCTTATAACATCACTTTCAATATCAGTTCTGACAGCTAACACCTCCGCCTCATCCATCTGTGTTATCTCCTGTCAATTCTTCTATCCCTGCATTACCTCTCATCTCAGTGTTACTCTCCTTGAATGTTTGATGAGTTTCATTTGGATTTCAAATAGGCATACTCCAAGCCTCTTAAGTCATTTTGGGGTTTCATAACCATGCTCAAGGTTTGCTATTGTCCATTCATTCTTTTGTGGTTTTCTTTGTACAATGTTATTGTCTTCAATATATGACCTAAGAGGGTAGCACATGTATTCCTTAAAAAAAAAAATGTTAGAAACACATTATTTCACACATTCTCCTTACCTACAAATCATTTACCACAAACTTTAATAATTCCATTTGAGATGTCACAAAAGTAATGATTCTAATTAATTTATCTTCTCTCTAGCTCATTCTTCCTCATCTATTTCTTTCTTTTTGTAGGCATGTACTCATAGTTTAGTTGTCCTCACATATAAGTTCAGCCTACACTAAGTATGCACACTAATATAGTCTACACGAGGAGAATTAAATGTGACAATAGATGGAATTAGGTTTGACATATTTGAAATCATGATGTTGCACCACAAAAACTTATAAATTTTAGAGAGGTAGTCCAACAAGTTCATTGTGTCCAATCTATAGAGAGTAGAGAGCAACATAAGAAACATAGAATGATCATGAATAAAAGTTTTAGAGTTAAAATTTGGTGGAAATTTCAAATGGTGGCTACCAAGGAAGGAGCATCAAATAAGAAAACTAGAACTAAGACATCAAGAGAATTCATAGACCTTGCATAATATATGGAGAGTCTAGTAAAGATTCCAGGTCCAAATGATGCACTGTGGCGGTTTCAAAAGTATATCTACCACCAAGGAAGTTGAGTGAAACAATGGTTCCTAGAGTTCATAGGGTTGTTGCACCTAACCAACAAAGGAGTTTTGTTATCGACAAGTAACATGGAGATGGGTGAAGTTTAGCTGATTACAACATCCAGAAGGAGTCAAACCTGCATGTATTGGGAGGTGGCATTCAAATATTTGTGGAAAATTTAAGTGCATTTGTTTGGGGCCAAAAAGAAAAGAATATGTACTTGAAAACTTGAGGGCAGGTTCCAAAAGGAATAAAAGTGGAAGAAGTAGGAGTACCACACCAAATTTTGAGTCATTGCTTAGATCAAAATACAAACTTATTGTGATGATGCAAGATGGAAGAGCAGAAGGAATGAGTGGATCAGGATGAGCCACATGTGAGTGTTGGGGGCTTCTTGGAGTAACATTTTGAGAAACTATGAGAACTGCATAGAAAGATATTTTACAGGAAAGTCAAATAAGGATCAATGCATAGAATATGAAAATAAGGAAAGCCACGAGTCTTAGGTGTTGGGATTTTCTTGTGGAAATAGTTATTTCCCATAGTAAAAACATGATTGTTTGTTTCCTTTTCACCCTAATGTAAATATATAAATAGATAATTTTGTGATGTAATAGGTGGAATGCATATGATTAGACATAGATACTTGTGTCTTTTGATGATGTAGTTAGATATTTTATAAGGATTTCATGATGTAACAGTGGATCTGTTAGGATAGTGAGCCACAAAAGTTGGAATGTAATACATAATTCATAGTAATAATAAAATAGTTGTTTAGGTTATTTTCTATGTAAATGCATAATGTTTTGAAATTGTATGTGATTTTGTTTTATAGCTTTGTAGAATATAATTGATTTAGTATGTCAAATAGGTGTATACTTAAATTTTCTAATATGAATAACTAAGATATTGGATAAGTACCAAAAACAAGCGTAGGATCTACATCTCATTCAGCATTGCAAAACTATCTAGGTTCGATTCCTTATAGCTACTTTGGATGAGACTCACCTGCTCGCAGGTGATGCTAAAAGGGTTGATATCTGGGGGGTTTTGTTGGCTATTTCACTCCAAACTTGGGTCTACCCTCTCCATGGAAATAGTAGGTGCATACTGTCCAACTATTATTGGTATCAAAGATATATGGATTTGTTGTTGTGAGTCATCCCAAAAAAATGCAGTGCGTCCATCATTTACTTCCCATAATTAATGTTGATTAATTAAGTGCATGCCTTTTTGAGACAAACTCCACATGGGTGAGCGAGAAAGGGGAGAGTGCATTTAGATAAGGTGTTGTGGGGAATATGGGGGGCATATTTATGATTCCATATGCATTTCTAAATATTTAAACCCCCTTCTCCACCATGTTTTTTCTCCTAGGACGTTTTCCATGGAAGTGGGGTCACACAAGCCCAATCCTCCTTTTGGTTTTAGTAGACAAAGTTTGTCCCATGTAACTAGGAACCATTTTTTTCCAAGTTGGATCCTCCCCAAAGGAAGGAATGTTGTATCTCATGGGTTTTCTTTAATGTCAAGGTCATTGCCATGAGTGCAGAGCATAAGTACATGGGAGGGCTTGAAGGACCACTTTTTGAAGTACTAGCCTCCCAATGACATTGAGAGAGAAGAAATACCAACCTACCAACTTTTTCTTGATATTAATTAACAAATTCTCTCATATGATCCACTTGAGGGAATTATTAGCTAATTGAGTGCCTAGATAATCAGAAAGGGATCTCGATTATTTGGAACCCTAGGATTATTTCTATACATCTCTGAACAAAAAGTGGAGTATGAAAGAATAATACTTGGGACTTGGTTTTTTTATTTCCATGCATGAATTTTGGGAAAACCCTCTACAATTTGCATGAAATTCCTTGCCTCATGGATGGTGGGAATGCCCATGCCCATAGTATCATCAACAAATTTTTAGTGGATGATCCTCTCCCAATAGATGCTTACTTTTTATTATGTTCTCTAACATCATTGATTTGAGAGATCTCCCCAACCCTTTTGCTGCCAATATAAAAAGGAAAGGTGAGAGCGGGTCTCCCTGCCAAATGCCTCTGGAATATTTAAATGGATTGGTGGGGGAATCATTAACCATAATAGAGAAGAAGGCTTATGACAATAAGTTGCTAATATATTCTATCCACTCATGACTAAATCAGAATTTTTTGGGAATGTTGAAGAGGTATGGGAAATTGATCTTGTTTAAGGCTTTTGAAAGATCTAGTTTAAGTAGCATACCAGTTCTTTTTAGATATTTAGTGAGTGTATGGTTTGTTAGAAACCATGATGCCTTATAGTATTTGGTGACCTTTGATGTAGTTTGTTTTCTTTGGCGAGATGAGCCTGGGAAGGAGAGTCTTTGTTTGCTATAATTTTGGTGATGATTTTATATATAACATTGTATATAGCAATGGATTTGTATCCATTGGGATGATCCATATTATCTTTCTTTGACACCCACATCAAAATGTAGTAGCTAAGGCTTTCAAGATGGACATTGATTGTTTGGACTCTTCCACCACCTTCCAAACATCTTAACCAACATATTTAGAAGAATTTTATTGTGAAGATATCTAGGCCAAGAGCTATGTTACATGGCATTGCTTAATTATTGCTTCCGCTTCCTCAAAAATATCTTTGAGGAGAGCCTCATTTTGTTCTAGTGTTATCAAGGAAGGGTTGTGCTTAATAATTTGTTAGATCACCTACTGTTTGTTGGGAATAGGTTTTGTAAGAATATCTTGATATTATCATATTAACTCTTGAATTGTATCTTGATGTTGCTACAATTTCACTATGTCATTGTTTTTAAGGGAGAAAATGTGATTATGATGGCAATGTTGTAGCATGGAATTGTGGAAAAATGATATGTTTCTTTCCTCCTCCGTGAGCCATCATACCCTTGATTTTTGTTTCCAGTGATGTTCTTCCTACTTCTCATGCTCATCAAGATAGGTAAGAGTGATGAATTATTCTTTAATTAATGTAGCTGATTACCCATGTAGAATGGCTCCCTATTATATTATTTCCATATTCTTTTATAGTCTACATTTTTCCTCCAAAATATTGCCAAACTTTTTTTTCTTCCAACCTTTGAGCTACAAGTTGATGTATTTAAGTTTTTTTTGGAGCTTGTACATTGATGTTCCTTCCATTTTTTCTTGCTCCTTCCACCACTTCTTTATGTTGGCTTTAAATTCTATATATTGTAACCAAAACTTTTCTAGATGAAAGGACATGTTATTGGGTTGAGTCTTTATGTCAATATTAGGACATATAGGCCAATGATTAGATTCGCGATTTGGGATAATGAATGCTTATAAGAAGATGTCTCAAATCATAATGGATCCCATGACTAGGAAACAATCAAGTTTGGAAGCCACTTATTACACGCATCCTCCTCAATTGTTCAAAGTGAAAGTGTCATTTGTAGTTTCAATATCAACTAGGAAGGAATATGCCATCATTTCCTGAAATTGGATGGAGTTGGTATTAAGTCTTTGTACACCCGTCGCTTTTCTTCTAGGGTTTTTATGAGGAAGGGGACGTCTACTGAGAGACAAAATGAAAGAAGAGCATAATCAATGATAGGGATGGGGAATAGAGAAGTGATGAATAAAGGGGAGGAGGTTCTAGCTAGAGAGGACAAAATAAATAACATTCAATCCTCTTCCACTAGGCTAGAATATGATAAATTTATGAACTCATTAAGAATCGATAGTCCATGAGATTCCCCAAAATAAAAAAGGTATCAACCATAGTTGATGATGGGCCCCAAAGCATCATTAGATATGTAGTGGAGCCCCATTAACTATAATTCTATCTCCTAGACACAAAATATATTCTCTAAGCAGTCATGGAGAGGAGTTTAAAGGGATCTAGTGCAAGATTCAAAGTCACTTGAAGGATAACCTCTAAAACTATTGAGGAGAGGTGATGTTAGCGTAGAAAGTGATGAAGGGGTTCCTATCAAGCCCATTATGAGTGGCATATGACGAAGAAACTTGGGATAAAAAATACATGAAAATATAAACGACCCTCTGGAGAGGGGAAGAAAATTGAATACAAAACAACATAAATGTGCTAAATTCATCTACGACCACTAATGAAATACTTCTTCAAATGGAGTCTCTACTAAAACAAGAAACTTGACCTAAACCCTTGATACCCTCAAGCTCCTCATCTCTTATCTACTTGTTGCAAATTGATGGCATCTTGTAATGTTGTAGACAAGTGAAATAAGGTTCTCATTTGTCTTCTTGATGAATAGGATGTCCAACGATATACGATAATCATATAATATACTTGGCAATGACCAAAAAGACCCATTTCCATTCCAACAACTAATAGAAATGGATGTAATCTATTTCCCCTCCTAATGGGCACATCATTTGGAAGCCCCAGAACATGGTTTCCAGCTGGGTGGAAAGTAATCCCAGATGACTACTCTGAGGTTCCTGATGATTGTCCATTTACTTTCTTATTGTGTTGTTGTGAGCAGCTTTGTGAAGCATTTAAGCTTTGCAACCTATGTTCTAATGAGATCTTCATCAGGGAGGATCTTACTAGAAATATTAAATACACTACACTTGGCTTTAAGTGCCTCAAATTGATCAACCACAAATGTGAAGCGAAGAAAGAGTGTGGAACTTGACCCAAGCTAGCCCTATCAAGGGTCACATCAGGAAGATTCAAATTATCCTTAGGCAATAAGGTCCCATACACCATGGGATCTGTTGACATGGCGAATTTTCACTATACCTACAAGGGGAACTAACCCAATCACAAGCCCCAATTAGACCTACTTTCGTTTAGAATGGCTAGTTCCACGGGTTTCAAGGGACCCCGTAAACTATTAAATGAGTTGAAAGATGGCTTCTGAGAAGAAGGCTTCAATTAAATCAACAAAATTAAAACATCTAACCACTATGTATTAAATCCTATCTACACTACTTCTACTTTTCTATGCTAAACTTAACTATTCTAGTCTATCCTGCAAGAGCATAATAAAAGAGATTAAACACCATGAATAAATTCCAAGTCCAAAGAATGAATTACTAAGTTCATAGATGAGCAAGGTTGTTTTAGATCTTGATTGCAATCAGATTACTCATACAGGAATACACATTCCTTTCAGCACAAATAAACTTGGAACAGGTGTTCAATATGGTTTTGAATCAGTGATCACTCATAAGTTAACCAAGAAATTGAATCATATTCAAATAGACAAGTATAATCATGAACAGTGTGCCATCAATATGCACAAACACAAATTACGTTTATATTTATTCTAGTGGCAACTCTCTACTTCAAAATATGTAAAAGAAAAGGCAAAATAAATAATAAACTATAGGCTCTTTCTTGAACTAAACAGTCCTCCTTATTCACAATAAATCAAAACTATTCTTCTCCAAACCAAAAGCCCCTTCTCCTCTTTGGAGGTAATACTTATGCAAAATCCCCTGACTCTCGGTATTCCCTGCCTCTTCATCTCCTCCCACTTTTTTTGATATCAAAATCAAGTATACAGATATAGGATCATTAGCATAACCGCCGACACATAAGAAACACATCCACTGGAGTGTTTCATTTCCTGAGGAAGTGAACAGCTGTTGATGAAAGGGTGACTATGTGTCGCCTCCCTATGATGAAAATCAGGACAACTTTGATTTTTAAATGCACAGGAAACGCATGGGATTCCAACCTGGAATGCCTAAGGGCGGGATATTTGAACACAATGCTTCTACATACATGACTCTAGAAATCCCCTCCTGTATCCTTTACTTCTCACCTACAAAGATAGTTATAGTGAGCTTCATGATTCTGAACGATATGACAGAAATGCTCAAACAAAACATAAACGTTGTTTTCATTAAATTTTATAAAACTATGAGAAACAAGTGTGAAAGAAAAGGATTTATGAACAAAACACACGTAACACCCAATTTTACCACTTAATCCATAGGCTTGGCATGGTTTTTGAGGGCTTCACTTAATCAGAATCAAGTATTAGCCCCTCCGTGGGTGGCAGTACCCATGCCTTCCACATTCCTGATGTGCGATTACACTATCGAGACTCCATAAGCACACATTTTACAGTAAAAACACACTCCCATTGATATATCAGGAATTTTGGAAAACACGGGAATACAAAGAAAATCCTACTCCAATCATTGAGGCGAGACCTCAAATTTTATGTATCGGGTTCTATAAATATCGTTGGGTCCACATATTACATATCCCAATATGCACAAGCCTGGGGCTCTGCCGATTGTGATACGCGACAAGGCTTTGGACCCGAAAATATATATATATATCATATTTGATGAGCTTAGTAGGTCTGCCATGTCGCCACATACATTGCGTATAAGGCCCAAGCTCCGCCGATATGCAATTGGGGAACCAGACCCGATAATGTATATAATGTAGCTAGTAATGCCATCGAGTCTGAAGGCTAGTGGCACACCAGATATCTATATATATATATATATTTTATATATATAATATAATATATATTAGATTAGATATAGAATATTATATATAAACCACGGGACCCTGCCGATAGTGACATGCAATATAGCGTTCGGACTCGAAAATATATGAATTTGGGTTGATACTACCATCAAGTCCGAAAGGTAACCGTGAACCTTAAGTCTTAGCGTTAATTGTGATATGTGGGAAAGGGTTTTATGCATGTTTTTGAGCATTTCTGCTATAAGGAGCTATGACAAGAATAATGATGCGATGGGATGTTTTGTGAGTTAAATAAATCCCGATGAACATATGAATGAAGGGCTTAAACAAGGTTATATGTTAGGAATTTATTAAGGGGCTTAAACCTTTTGTGAATTGAAGATTTGACTCTCCAAAGAGCTAAACCTCTCAGGTAAAGCAAATTGTTCAGAGAGATTCAAGATTAACTTCTTGGCTACCCATCCAAAATTGTTGCCAAGGCAAGCTTTGACATGGTGGTGGTTGTGGCCACAACAAATGGAAAACCAGTGGGTGAACTAGTAATCTCTATTTCCAAATAAACATCAAATCAAATAAAGCATCAAGGTGTTAAGATAAACTTGAAATGCAAACTGTACAAATGAAAGGCATGGGTTCCACTTCACATTAGTTACTTCAGCTGGGATAAAGACAAATAGCTTCTACTTACTGATAGGGTTTTGACAGGAATTCTCCAATGGCAGTATTATGGGGTTTATTTACCTTCCTTTACCTATTTTCCACTTTCAAAAATCCTTTTGAGTTCATCACCATCTATCCATACATGTTTAGGTGTGTACCTCAGCTCTTTATTGCTCATAAAACTTGATGTAGGCATGCTTATCTTGCACTGTATATGAGAATTTTAGTGCTATATTTTCATTGATTGAATGGGACATAGTGATGGATCATGCCATATTTTTAAACTGCTTAAGAAAGGCTGGGCTTGCTGTATCAACCAATACTCTGAGCCTAGCAATAGTCCTTACTCTATCTGGCTTCCCAAACAACCTGTCCTTCCAGATTGGCACAAGGACTTGGAATTTCATTTTCTTTTAGATAAGTCCTTCTAGTTCCAGGCACAAGGACTACAACACAATTGGATTTGCCACAAGGTATATGATAGTGAGCTTAGCCCATCAAAGGATGTTTAATTATGGATAATAGGTATTGGATAATTTAGTGTGGTGGATGGAGCCAATGGAGAATGACTGCAAACCCTATAGCTAAGTATAGGCTAGGTCTAAGTGGGATTTATTCAAAATGTAGTGTCCCTCCATGCTAGTCCAGTTGTAGTTACACATTCTTGTTTTATAAAGATGCCCCTGCATGCTCCAAATATCCAAGTTATCATCAGATCTTACCCAGTTCTCAACAAATGCCAATGAGCGGCTTTGGTTTGAACTCCACAGCTAATTTTCAAGTTCTCATGGGTTGATTGAAAATTTGTTTGATTTGCAAGGTAATAATGGGTTTAGAAACAACAAAATCATCAGTAGGTTAATGATGGAGGGAAAGGTTGAATGTGGTGAATGAGGGAAAATATGAGAGGTAAAACAAGGCTGGAAGACTGCGATTAAAAACAGCAGGAAAATAAACTTTGCAGAAAACAAAGGAAAAGACAGAAATACAACTAAACTAACAACAAAATGAAATGAACTCTAACCTACTCAGGAAGAAACCACCATGTGGTGGCTACTAGAAGTATCTCTTCATATATTAGTCATTGAAAGGGAGCTCTTCAGTCTCTCCCTGTAACGTTTTCAACCTGTAAGTTCCTTGACCAATTTTTTCAACAACTTGGAACGAGCCCATTTCAGGACTATCTCCCCTACTTGGAAATATTTATCTCCTGCCAGATGATGATCAAAACATTTTTTACAATCATTTGGCAATTTTTGAATTTAATTCTAGCTCTATCTCTTAATTCCTCTAGCCTCATCAGTTGGTTGATCCTTTCTTGAAGCAAGGCTGAAGGGGTTCCCCTTGAAGCTTGGGAGAGCAGTAAGGAGGGAAGGGTAATGTTTGGAGGCAAGATGGCTTCTTTTCCATAGATGAGGAAGTATGGGGGGTTTCCTAAGGCCACTTTAGGGGTGACCCTATCAGCCCAAAGGGAATTTTTTAGGGCATTGTGCCAGTTCCTCTAGTTGTCAGCGACAGACTTGCGGATTATGCAGATAAGGTTTTTATTTTACAACTCTACAACTTCGTTTCCCAGGGGGTAATAGTTTATTGCACACCTTATGTGGATTGATTTATCAATAGAAAACTTAGTCAATTTCAGTGATGAAAAGTACGAAATATTATCAAATATGAAAGTGTTAGGGATGTCGTACCTGTTGATAATGAATTTCTCAATGAATGATATTACCTCATCTTCATTCACCTTCTGAAGTAGGATGGCTTCGGTCCATTTGGTGAAGTAATTAGTCGCTATGAGTATATACTTATCCTGATGTGAAGAGTTTGGAGTGATCTCGCCTATGACGTCTAGGCCCCACTACTGAAACGGTCGATAAATGATAATAGGCCTGAGGGGAACAAGAAGCTTTCTCTCTCGTCCCGCAGTAGTTTGACACACCTTGTATTTGCGAGCGTGGGTATGCGAGTCCCTAAACACTATGGGCCAATAATACCCTACTCTTAATATTTTGTGAACATTAGTCTCTCCACCGTAGTGACCACCTGCTGGGCCATGATGCATCTCTTTCAACACATGGTCAGCATCACCCTTCTCTAAACACCTCAGCCAGATTGCATCATGATTTTTTCTATATAAGATGTCGTTGGACAATGATACTGATTGGATTTCAATATGATTTCTCTCCTCTATGATGCATCCATGTGTTTATGACACGATCCTTGCACCAAATAGAAGTGTATATCATAGTACCATGACTCAGGGTCTAAAAAGGCTTTTGGCGTTTTTTGCTCATACATCAACACTTCGTTACCCCATAAGGGATCCTCCCTAAGTTCCATTTGTGAAAATTGCATGCTGAGCATTTCTGTTTCTTGGAATGCCCCTTCTTTGTACATCAAGGCTTCTACTGCTAGCCTGCAAAGTTCCTTCCCTCGAACTATTTGTGCCGGCTTTATCTCGAGGTCGACCTCTTGAAGGGCGATTATCCAATTCCCTCTTCATTCACCCATTTCCTTCTGCATGAAGAGTTATCTTATAGCAGGATGGGGAACGATTATTTTGGTCATGGCCTTTAGTAAATAAGGGCAAAAATGCTTTACAGCCTTGAAAATTCCATAACCCTATTTCTCCACGTCTCAATAGTTGAGTTCTTCCCCTTGGAGATTAGAGCTCATATAAGAAATAGGAACTTCGTTGCCTTTGTTTCTTTTATGAGTGATTATTGTGGCATATGAAACATCATAAGAAAAAGTGTACAAGAAGAACGCCTTGTTGAAATCGGGGTTAACCAATGCAAGCTCTTTAGCGATGGCTTCCTTGATTCGTTGAAACACTTTCTTGGCTTCATCACTCAATTTATACACAACGTCTTTCTTCATCATTAGCTGCATGGGGTGCACTATTTCTACGAAGCTTGAAAAAAATTTTCTAACGAAATTAATCCTCCCGAAGAAAGATTACATGGATTTCTTATCGGTAGGGGGTTGTGTTCTCATGATGGTCTCTATTCTTTCAGGATCAATAACAATATGTTCTTTAGAGAGAATATGACCTAGTAGTTTCCCCTCTATGACTATAAAGGTGCTCTTCTTGGGATTCAATGAAATTCCATACCTTTGGCATCTTTCAAAAATTTGTCTCAGGTGATAAATATGATCCCTTATGTGATATGAATACACAGTGATGTCATCCATGTAAACCACTACTGATCTGTTAATCAACCCTCAGAAAGTTATGTCCATAGCTATCTAGAATGTGGTGCCTTCGTTAATGAGTCCAAAAGGCATTTTACGATATGCGTATGTGTCCCATTTAGTGCTGAAGGTTGTCTTAATCTGATCCCCATGAGATACCAATACTTGATTATATCCTGAAAACCCATCTAATAGGGACAATATTTCAGACCCTGAAACGCACTAAACGATGTGTTCCATAGAAGGGATGGGATAGTTATCCTTTTGAGAAGCTCTTTTCAAGTTTCTAAAATCAATACACAACTTTATGTCTCCATTTTTCTTTCTTACTAGAACGAGATTGGCTACCCAACGGGTGTGTCTGATCGGGAAGATGATTTTGGCATCCAACATCTTGTTTAGTTCTTTCTTCACCAATGGTTCTAGGATTGGATGCATCTTACTCAGCTTTTGTTGGTAGGGCATGGCCTCCCTTTCCAAAAGGATTACATGATACATAACACTGGTATCAAAGGTCTTTAGGTCTTCATATGTCCATGCAAAGACATCCTTGTATTCTTTAAATAGCTTGACAAATGTAGCCCTTTCCTATGGAGAGCACCCCAAGCCCAGATTGACATTTTTTGGGTCTTCTTTGGTCCCAAGGTTGACTGATTCATACTTCATGGATGAGCTATGTGTTTTGCAATTAGTCGGCTTCTTAAGTTTATCATGCAAGTCATACAAGTGCTCCATCTTAACAACAAACTTAGGAATCACACTGGGTTAACCATTTCCTCACCTTCCCTATCATTCATAAGCTTATTGTGCTCCTTTTCAACAATGACTACATTCTTGAATGTCTTCTCACAGTGCAAGAACTCAAGGATTTGATCATCATCTTCGAACACCTACCAATTCGAGATGTTATCAGGCATAGATGGTCTAAAAATCAATTGAATAGAACATTTATTTTTCTTCAATCTAAAATCAGGAAAAAGTTTAGCAACCATATTAGCCATCAGTTCAACATCTTGGTTTTTCCCTCGAGGTATATATGTGATATTAAAAGAGTCAAAACTATCAATTAAGTTCCATACCTCATGCTGGTACCTTACTAGGTGTGGTGAATTGCAATGTGTCCTTTTCCTTACCTGATCCACGATTATCTTTGAGTCACCAAAAGCTTTAATATTTTTTACATTCATAGCAATGGCTTTCTTCACACCTTGTAGCAAGCCTTCATATTCTATTGTATTGTTGGTGCATGCAAAATCCAACCAGCTGGCCATCAAATGTTGGATCCCTTGTGGGTCAATGAGAATACTCCCAGCACCTGCACCTTCAAGGAAATTAGAACCATCAGATAGAGTGTCCGGAGCATAGAATCTATTGTTACATCAATTGAACCACTATCTAAGAAACTATTCCTATCATCTACTACAATACACGATAGTTTATCAGTTGGATTATGGGAGGGAATTTCCAACTGTGTGTATTTCAAAGTTTCTTCAATTTTTCCTACATGGAATTCTCCAAAATAGGTTTTTGTAGCATAAACATTGAAACTATAGTTCCCAAGGATGGAGTTGGTAAACATTACAGGTTTATTGGGACCATTTAGTTCCATTACCACATAATTCATGTATCTTTCTTGATCAACTCTCAACATATCACCTCTTCCCTTCTGAGGCAGTAAGAGGTGGGACCAATCAGTTGAGAAATATCCATTGAGTTTTGCTGACCAATCCCTGCTAAGCAGTATTCCATAGGCCTCAAGTATATCGACTACCACTATATAAATGACTTGTGTGTATTGTGGTTTAGTAGCCATCAAAATCAACATATCTTTCAATTCTCCAATTACTTTCACATTTGTCATGTCCAATTGCATAATTTGAGTCCCATTTTTCTCAGGTATTGCATGTAGTCTTTTAGCAACAGCATAAGGCATCACAGTGGACAAGGCATTGGAATCTACCAGGAAATTGTGTACATTCATGTTGAGGATTTCAAATGTGATAAGTAAAGGTGGGATCATGGATTTTGATTTTCTCCCTATCATGGTTGCACTAACATCTTGGGGTTTTCGATTCATTTTAGACAGAGTGGCTTCCATAGCTGATGGAATTTGGGCTGTAATGGAGGTGTTGACAGGTCTGGACACTGACTTCCTAGTTTGGCTACTTGGGGTGGTGGGAGTTTTGGAATTTCTCTCATTCATATATTTTAGGAGAAATGTATTTGCTACATTAATTTTAGCAAATCAAAGTATGTGATATTAGCCCTATATTTCTTAAGATCATCCACAATATTGTAATCAATGTTATAAACATGATAGGGCAGAGTGAACATACCATTTTTTCCATTCCTAGCTAGGAGTTTGCCATCTTAAGTAGCCTTCGTTGCAGTGGGAGATACATTTTCTTTATCTGGATGGTTAGCCACAGGGGTATTCTTGGACTGACCATTAAGTCTACTCTTCTCAACAGGAACCTTGGGAGGAGGTGCCTTCACAGGGTGGACATATTTCTTGGTCTGATCCACAAGCTTCATCACACTTGCAAGTGGCCCTTTGATTCATGTGTGGATTTCATTAGTATGGACTTCTACGATACTGTCTCCTTGGTCGTCATCGTTCTCATTTGTATAGAAATCCCACAGTACATTTATTTTAGATTCTTCTTCCAGGGCTCTTCTACTTGGCATTCTTCCTCATCTTCTTGCTCCAACTCTAGCTCCACTATAGGTTCTTCTTGGTTAAGGAGAAATCTGATAAGAGTCAACTCTTCTGCGTTTAAATTCCCTTCGTTAGGTGGAGCAGGCACTGTAAGTGGACCATGACCACCTTTTTCCTTCTTACGACAGAAAGGTTTGAAAGTTTTTCTATTGTTATACTCTCCTACACTCCCTCTTGTACTCTCTCCAGAATTCGTTTTCATATTGATGACTGTATTTGTCAATTTCTTAATCATTCGATGCAAACCTTCTACATCTGTGGTATCCGTTTCTTTGGTTTCAACCCCTTTGTTATCACTCCCATTGTTCTTCTTGGATTCTTGAGAGGTTTTCTTTTCTCTGGTTGTAGGGTGGCATGCTGTGAGACTGAGAATTTCATTCTTGAATTTTACTGCTTCATAGATAGCACCTTGTAAGGTTTGTGCGTTACTCCTTTTCACCCACATCGTAGTAGGGACAAGGAGAGCAGTGATGTAGAATTCCATAAGGACCTCTTCTATAGGTCTGGCGGTGGATTCTGTTGAACAACGTGTTGAACCAGATATTAAAATCCTTAACCTTTTCTTTGGTTTCCATTTTCAAATGGGATAGTTCTAAGACTAAGGCAACAGGGGTTTTGTCATCATCATACTTGTCTAAAAAGGCCTGTTGAAAGGTAGCCCATGAGGTGATCGATCCGGTAGTCAAGCTAAAGTACCATGTGGAAGCTACACGAGTCAGGGTAAAAAGGAATAGGCAACAAACTATATCTTCATCAGCTACCCCTAGCATGCACACAACCACGAAGAACGAATTGATATGGTTCTCAGTGATGTCTCCCCGCTTAGGGTCAAATTTGGGCAGTACCTTTTATGCATTATTGGGTAAGGGATGTTGTTGTCCAGGTATCGCCACGGCATCGTGAGCGAGCCAGGGAGGCAGTGCTCCTAGAGCTGGTGGGAGTTGGTTTCCACCCGGTGGAGGAATATTAGCCATATCGAGGATAGGGATGTTCTGGTTACAGGCTTCTTCATTAGGATTTTCCAAATTAGGCCAGGGATTGCCTTAAGACGGGGAATCCATAGAGATTTATTCCCAAGGAGAGTTGATACTGTGTAAAGAATCAAGCACAATATCTTCAAGAGAAGGGGATAGAGACATTTCTTCATTTATTTGATATACCCTTGGCTTTCTTTTTCCTATCAAAGGTAATGATTGAAAGATAGGGAGCTATGTTAGGGAACGAACATAAGCCTAAGTAAGTCTTCTGGCTGGTTGTTCTTGAGTGATATGATACTCCCACAGTGTCTCTTCTTCAAAATGAGGCTTTTACAAATGAGAGGAGGGGTCTTTTCGACCTTCACAATCCATGTATTAATCTTCTTGAATCCATGCGTGGAACTTATAGATGAAATCTTGAAAATTTGTGTATGGTGGTTCAGGCCCTCCTTCTAGTGCCAATTTGTTGACATGGTGAATTTTCGCTATACCAACAACGGGAATTAACCTGTTCACAAGCCCCCAATTAGACCTGATTTCATTTGGAATGGCTAGTTCCAATGGGTTTTAAGGGACCTGTAAATCGTTAAATTAGTTGAATGATGGCTTCTGAGAAGAAGACTTCAATTAAATAAACAAAATTAAAATAGCTAACCACTATGTATTAAATCCTATCTACACTACTTCTACTTTTCTATGCTAAACTTAACTATTATACTCTATCCTACAAGAGCATAATAAAAGATATTAAACACCATGAATAAATTCCAAGTCCAAAGAATCAATTACTGAGTTCATAGATGAAGAAGGTTGTATTAAATCTTGATTGCAATCATATTACTCATATAGAAATACACATTCCTTTTAGCACAAATAAACTTGGAATTGGTGTTTAATATGGTTTTGAATTAGCGATCACTCATAAGTTAACCAAGCAATTGAATCACATTCAATAAACAAGACTAATCATGAATAGTATGCCATTGATATGCACAAACACAAATAACATTTATATTTATGCCAGGAGCAACACTCTGCTTCAAAACACATAAAGGCAAAGGCCAAATAAATCAGAAACTACAAGCTCTTTCTTGAGCAAAACAGTCCTCCTTATTCACAATAGATCAAAATTGTTGTTCTCCAAACCAAAAGCCCCTTCTCCTCTTCGGAGGTAATACTTATACAAAAGCCGCTGACTCTCGGTCTTCCCTGCCTCTTCATCTCCTCCCACTATTTTTGATACCCAAAATCGAGTATACAAAGATAGTATCATCAGCGTAACTGCTGACACGTAGAAATAATATCTACTGGAGCACTTCATTTCCTGAGAAAGTGAACAGATGTTGATGAAGGGGTGACTGTGTGTCGCCTCCCTATGATAAAAATTAGGACAAATTTACTTTCGGAATGAACAGGCAATGCGTGGGATTTTGACCTGGAATGCTTAAGGTTGGATCTTTGAACATAACACTTTTGCATACATGACTCTACAAATACCCTCCTACATCCTTTACTTCTCACCTTTAGAGATAGTTATCACTAGCTTCATGATTGTGAACGATATGATAGAAATGTTCAAACAAAACATAAATGTTACCTTCATTAACATTTATAAAACTATGGGAAACAAGTGTGAAAGAAAAGGATTTATGCACAAAACACATGTAACACCCAATTTTCCCGCTTGCTCCATAGGCTTGGCACAGTTTTAGAGGGCTTCACTTAATCGCAATCAAGTATCATCCCCTCCGTAGGTTGTAGTACCCATGCCTTCCACTTTCCCGATGTGCGATTACACTATCGAGACTCCACAAGTGCGCCTTTTACACTAAAAACCCGTTCCCTTTGTTATATCTAGAATTTTGCAAAACACAGGAATACAAAGAAAATCCCACTCCAATCACTAAGGCCGAACCTAAAATTTTATGTATCGGGGCCTATAAATATTGTCGGATCCAGCATATCCAACATACTGAATATGCACAAGCCTGCTCTACCGATGGTATGCGACGGGGCTGAACCCAATAATATAATATATATATATATATATATATATTATATTATATATATATATATTAGATATATATATTATAATAATATATAATATATATATATATATATATATATATATATATATATATATTAGAGAGGGGGAGGAAGAGAGAAGAGAGAGACGAGAGAGACGAGAGAGATAGCCTGCCAGTGCGGTCATCCATATCACCGCACACATTGTGTATAAGGCCCAAGCTCCGCCGATATGCGATATGCGATTGGGGAACCGGACCCAATAATGCATATAAAGTGGTTAGTAATGCCATTGGGTCTAGAGGCCAGTGGCGTGCCATATATACATATATAAACCCTGAGACCCCGCAAAGAGTGACATGCGATATAGCTTTCGAACCCAAAAATATATGAATTTGGGTTGATACTACTGTCGGGTCTAGAAGGTAACCGTGAACCCTGAGTCTTAGTGTTAATTGCAATAGGTTGGAAAGGGTTTTACACATGTTTTTGAGCATTTCTGCTATAAGCAGCTATGACAGGAATAATGATGCGATGGGAAGTTTTGTGAGTTAAATAAATCTCGATGAACATATGAATGAAGGGCTTAAACAAGGTTGTATGTGAGGGATTTATTAAGGGTCTTAAACCATTTGTGAATGGAATATTTGACTCTCCAAAGAGCTAAATCCCTCAAGTAAAACAGATCATTCAAAGAGATGCAAGATTAACTTCTCAGGGACCCATCCAAAATTATTGCCAAGGCAAGTTTTGATAGGGTGGTGGTTGTGGCCACAACAGGATCATAGGTTGGAAGAGGTAAAGGAATCCATATCACTTTAAGGTTAAATTACCTTTCCCACCTAGTACATTCCTCCATGATTGTAACCTATACCAACTTGTTCACCGATACTATAGGTGGGGGGTTTATCCCTTCTCCTAACCACTTATCCCCATGACACTACTACACCAAGGGCACTTTTAAGACATTTTTTTAAGATAAAAGAAATTTTTTGTCTTAAAAAATCACTTTTTATTTTATTTATTTTACATTAAAATTTAAAATCAATTGAATTGTCTTAAATATAAACTTTAAGACAAAAACAATTTGAACAAAAAAAATTTTAAGACAAAGCAGTTTGAAAAAAATATTTTAAGACAAAACTTTATATTTAAGACAAAAATAATTTAAGACGAAAATATTTTGAGACAAAACTTTATATTTAAGAGAAAAGTAGTTCGAGACAAATATTTAAAGAAAAAGCTTTATATTTAAGACAAAAATAGTTTAAGACAATTATTTTAAGACAAAAACAATTTAAGGCAAAATTATTTTAAGACAAAACTTTATATTTAAGAAAAAAGCAGTTTGAGACAAAAATATTTTAAGACAAAACTTTATATTTAAGACAATTACCACTTTAGACCAAACCTATTTAATACAATTAACAATTAAGACACAAATATATCAATTTAATGTTGGGTTGTGTTACATTCTTTCCACATAGTTAACAGGGGTTTGAGGGGTACCCGTAACCCCACTTTATGGGATCCGGGGCAGCGCCCCGGAAAATTTTGGTTTTGGACCCTATGTTAGGTTGGGCGGACCCACC